>JAGFMK010000421.1:0-25623 GCA_021030975.1 Lichenothelia convexa | reverse complement strand
TTTAATACTATATTATTTATATATATATTTAATAGCTTTACTTTTAAGCCTCCTTAGTATAGTAGTAATATATTTATATTAGTACCTTTTATAATCCCTATACTAGGGAGGTCTTAAATTTAACTTACTAATATAGTAATTTATAGATAATTAAAAATATTATACTAACTTACTTAGATAGATAATAATATAGTAGAGGTAGATAGAGATAAGGTAAGACCCCCCCTAACTATAGTACTATACTAATAGGTTTATATAAAGTTAGAAAAAGCTAGTTTTACCTTAGATAAAGATTAGAGATATATTATAAGGAATTTTAAATACTAATAAAATATAGTTATTAAGGAGGGGTAGGACCTATCTACTATTCTTTAAAGAGCTTTATATATTAAAGTACTTCTAATTTAATTAAGGTACTATAAGATCTAAAATTCTATATACTACTATACTAATTCTAATCTAGAGGTACTCTAAATTATCTACCTTACTTTAGATATTAGCTAGAGAAGAGGGTAAAGGAAGGGAGGGGACCCTTTAAAGTAAGTATATCCTAACTTATATAGAATTATATAAAGCTAATAATAGACTTAGAAATATATTTTATTAGGGAATAACTTCTATAGGGTGTATAGGAATTACTATTAGTAGGATTAGTTATAAAATTATAAAAAATATAATAATATATAAGACTCCTTATTATCTTTAAATAATACCCTACCTCTACTAAAGAAGATAAGAACAGGTTAGGTAGTGAGGCAGCCTCAAAGGCTAGGAATAGCATAGTAGAATAGGAGTTAGGAATTCAGATTTTTGTTTTCGCCCTTTGCTCAACATAGCATTCCGTAGGGCCTCAGGGTCTATCTCTGTCACGTATCTTCATCATTACAGCAATTCTCCGATTGGCACCGGGCCACAACGTTCCTGCTCACGACCACGACGTAACCATAGACATAACAGGAAGTAATAACTAAGGTGAGATAGTCAAGAACATCGACCTGGGCGCCCGAGAACTAATCCATCACGACACAATTCCCATCACAAAACAGAAAGCCTACAAAGGAAGTTTTCGATCCTATGCAAGAAGTCTTATAAGGGCCTATGGACGGGGGCTAATCGAATACGATTGTCGTGGTTTCCGGAGAGTGCGGCAGAGGATTCATTGGACGTTCACCTGGGCAGTTTAAGATGTAGTAGAAGTTGACTCGCAGCCACGTACCGCTGAGAACAGGCGCATGGCCCTGTATCAGGGCTTTAAAAGGCCCCTCGACGGGAGGTCTTCGGATCAGCAAAGAATACACCCGCCGAAGACCGAACGCGCGTGGGCGGGCGCGGCAAAGAAGCAAGAGGCGAGCAACTCCAAATTCTCTCAGATTTCTATAAGTGATCAGGATGTCTGAATAAGGACGATGAGTGCATACAATGATGACGGACACCAGCGATATAACAAAGCAGTACTGGTGATCCTGGGGTGTGATGGTGACTTGTGACCTGTCGTGAGGATAATGGTGTTTGATAAGAGGAAATCTAGGCACGCAGGACCATTAAAACAATTTCATCAGCCTTCGTTGTGAATGATCCGGCCTGTGCACCTCCGCTTGGCGCCTAGAACTTTCGCCTCGTGATAGTCCAGATCTCAATTCAGCCAGCTGTTTTGCTTGTTAGAAAATTGAGGTACAGAGTTCGTGCTTCTATACCTAAGAGTATGGATTGCACAACGTTTATTTTGGATCTTTATGTCACCATGCACTCCTGAGATTGAAACGCTCGACAGCCGAGGCAGGGATAATCCGCTGTTTTTACTGCTTGTTTCGAATGGTACGTCAATACGAAGAGAGCTCTTACGGCCTAAGAATAAGCTGGTCCAGAGGGGAAGGGCTGACGCAACTAGGCGAGGAGCAACCTTGCCGATTTTGCTGCGAGATTTGGTTTTCGATTTCTAAGCTGGAGCTATTGTTGGGAGGAGAACTGAAAAAAGCTATCGAGTTTGACGTGGTTGCTCGCGACAAGTTGCAATGCATGGCTTTCTGCTCGCCTTGCAACGTATAAGGGTGATAGCAACTTTCCTCGAACAGATCGTTCCTGATGTCTAGGACATTTAAAGGGAGTAAAAGGACCATATCAATATTGTTTGCGTTGCTGCTGAAATGGTTATCACGTGCTTAAGGAGGAAAGTAGCGATCATCTAATTTCACTGCTGTAATATTAACCGCCGCGTTCCTTTGCACCATGGTACAGAGTGACGAGATACTAAAGTTTTGTAGCCGGAACACTGATGCGAACGAAGAAGCTAAGAGCACAGTCAGGGACGACGTTTCGGTCCAGAGCACGGAAGAACGGTCAGCCAGGTGCCAATGAGCGACTAGCCCAAAACAACCGTTACGAGTCGCCGGCGTACCGAATAACTGTGGCCATCCGCCGATTGACTGATGTAGAATAGTGAAAATGCCAGTCGTTGTGATGATAATGATACTCCTTAAGGTGTGAATATCTATTTGGAATATGACGATAATAGATGAGAAACGTTGGTGATGGCGGACTAATGACGATGACAGGGGGTCGACAGAAGATTAACAGCTAGCTTCAGCTCGTTTTGCATTAAACAGCATCAGCTCACACGGCCCCCCATATATACGCTTCGCTTTACTCTAGTGGCTTACTGCTCCGCTGTCTGGACTTCCCAAGCTATTTATCGAAATTCGACCCACGAGGACAGCGGAGACCGGCTTCCAGCTTGTTTACGGTGATCTTGGTATAGCGGAGGTATATCACCACACTGTCGTACTGTAATTTAACTCATAGAATTCAAGAGACAGAACTGTATCCGATGACGTATCCCTAAGTCTGAACAATAGAGTTATCAGTGCCTGGGATCGGCAAAGTCTCCAAGACGTAAAGTGAGCCACAAGAAGTATTCAGCAATGTATCACCTCGTACGCTTTAGAGAGTTCGCAGGCCATGCATTGGTTGGGATGTTGTTTCAAACCAAGGTCTTACCCAGTGGCGGGCGGCAGCTGACTTTAAGAGATGATATCACCTCGATCAATGATGAAAACGCTTGTGTTTGCTGCTTCGAATTAGTCTACCGAAGGAGTCCGCGATTGTATTCGACTGATTAGCCTCCAGCTTGGTCTAAACGGAACCCTGCCTGGACCTCTGGGAAATGTTTTAAACATATGTTTCCCGAGGACGGCCCACCCATAAGCGCGAGAAACTGGCCATCTTGATCCCTCTTTACCAGTATTCTAGGCAGGGTACAGGCAATTCCCAAGACCTGTACGCCGCCCGCAGAAACTGAGCTTGTCATAAGACGCGTACCATATCAATAATATAAACACATGGGTATCATTCCGCTCTCAAAACCAGTGTTCCGTCCTTATATATCCTGAATCACTCCAATCTATCCTTGTCAACACGGCGCTAATATTTACGCTCAATGGGTTGCGGAAAGACGCCAGCTGTGCCACCTCTGGAGGGACTAAGTAACGTCAGAGCCTGTTGCTGCTCCGCTAATATCCGGATACGTTTGATCAGGTTACTACCAAGAAGGTTAGTGGCTTTACCGGCTGCGCTTTAAGATTTATGGAAGATGTTACAGAACATGGGGCACTTACCCAACAGGCAGATGTGGTCTATGCTCTTTCATGACTAGATTGATCCGCTTCTCCGCAGCGTGGTTCTCATAGTGGTCTTCGATGAAGCGCTTGCCCTCCAGCTCACTAGCGGCATAAACTTTGTGCAAGCAACCGTCAAACGTGCACGTCCATGTGTCGCCGGGCCCTTGCGGTGTATATGACGGTAGAGGTGTTTCAAGAATAGTAAAGAGATGAGGCTCGGTCTTGTTGGCAGGGTCTGCCTTAAGCCGTAAAGGGAGTTCGGAAGGCGTGGAGTCCGCCTCCTCCTTATCCTCTTCAACGTCATCTCCTTCGCTGTGAGATTCTGGCGGTGAGGGCAGGTCGATGTGCATTTTTTCACCGTAGCTTGCTGCGCGCTTTCGCGGCGGTAGTCGGCTAGAGCTGTTCCGCCTCCGTTTGGTTGGCGTTTCCTGGTGTACGTAGTCAATTTCCTCCTCATCACCGGAATCGCTTCTTGGAGCACCCGTGTTTGAGAGTCTTGTCGTTTTCGGCCGGAGAACTGACTTTCCCTTTAGCGCTCTACGGGCTTGGGTCTCATCCTCCTGAACTAGCTGATTGATATCCACGGAATCAGTTGGCTGTGCGGCTGTTCTCCGACAGAGTTTGATTCTGGATACTTCTTTCATTCTTTCTTCCGGAAGTCGCGCTGTGTCGAGCTCTCTGTAGAGGGGTGTCTTACGCCAGTCGAACTGAGACCGTCTCATGTCTTGAATATGCTTCTTTAAATAGAGGGCTTGTGCGCGGACGACGTCCATCGCTTGTTTTTCGTCTTCAAATTCGAATCGTTCGAACAACAGGGCTCCTAGACCTCTGATAGTAAGATGCTGTTGACTAAACACATTTGTATCTTTCGCTGCTTCCATGATGATTGCAGCCTTGGACTTATGACGAGGATTGAGCCGCGAGCCTGTCTGTTCATCCTGTGTCGCAGCCATTCCCCTCTCACTCGTGCTGTTTTTCCTTGGTTGAAACGTCGGCGTGCCTATGCTGGTTCTGCTGGAGCGCCTGCTGCCCCTTTCATCATGTCCTCTATTTGTTCCGGAAAAGGACAACTCTGGATTACACGGTGCGGAGTGTTTGTAATGATATGTAAGGCCTGGTCGACTGCCATATTGCTTGCCGCACACCTCACAGGCCAGTGGCTCCTCTATTTCACTTCCGACTATAACACCCCGCTTTGTGGAACCTGTACTAGAGTTCGAGTTGCTACGAGCTCGTTGTGACGATGGCCTTCCTCTTGTCTATCGTATGTTAATAAGGAGAGCATGGTTTTGCACGTTGAATGACCCACCCGTGTCGTATTTGCAGGCTGCTCGAGTTTCCTTCGAAGCGCTGTAAAGTCCGTCTGTACGCCTCATCTTAGCACCTTGAAGAACTAGTAGGTTTCGCCTCATACCGTAAATTTCCGTTCAAGGTGCGAATATAAAGGCGTATTCTGCCAGTCTATCCCTTCCTTGCCCTTCAACATTGCGCTAATGAGGAAGCTCCGGTGTTTGTATATGTGGCTAGCGGCAGATCGTGCGGATGTGATATTCGGTGACCCGCAAGCAGCATACTGCAATTGTTAGCTGCCCGCACTGTACAACTGGGCCAATGCAGGCCTACCTCTTCAAAAAGTGCCTCGATCGTAGGATATGTCTGTGGCTTCTTCTTTGATGCGTCTCCACGATGAGCATCAGCAGCAAAGTAGAAGACGTTTATAGTGTCCAGCATGTCTTGGTAGATCCTCTCGTAGGCCTCAGCTGGTTGGATCCTGAACCAACCAGCATTGCCGGCTGCCCATATAGCCAACTCTCCGTCTTCGTACTGTCCGTATGCATATCGACGGACGTTGCTGACTTCGATCGGCTCCGTGCGATAGTAATGTACGAGTACTAACGTGCTGGGTCAGCTTCGGAATATTTGTGACTATGTGACTGGACTTTCACGTACAACAGTGTCGTTGCTCCGGTTCGAGAGTCCCAAGGAGACCTGTCACGGTCACTGGCGAAGAATCGTCCGCATCGAGGAGGCTGGACAACGAGCCATTGGAGTCCCGGACTTCAACGTCGCTGAGCTGAAACTCTTCCCAGTTGTTCTCATCTGCAATTGAGGGGTCTTTCGCTTTGAGGATCTCTTCTTCGCGCACAATTATGTCCTGAGCTTTATGATGCATAGCGAGCTTATACGGCTAGCGATTTAAGTAGTGTCATATTTGAATTATGGATGAAGGTGATGAAGAGATGCTGCGCGTAAGTCATTAGTCGAGCGCGTCGCCAAAGATGTTCGAGGACAACCCCCCCTTCCCCGCTGTCACCTCCGACTATCCCTGCTCCCTCCCGACTCACCTCCACAACCGTACCTTGCATATAACTTCTGAGGCAGGGTAATGGTGTCAAAGAGCACCATATTCAAATCCATAATGGCTGACATAGGTAAAGTGCTCGAAGGCGTAATGGGTACATTCCCTCTGATATCTCATTCTGCTCCTCCAATGTCCGCTAATAAATCGTAGCGATAAACAAGCCCACAGGCATTTCCTCCGCCCAAGCACTGCGTGATCTCCAAAGACACTTCAATCCGTCGAAAGTCTTCGCCCCATGGATCACAATGGAACGCAAAAGGCGGAAGGCGGAGAACCACAACCAACGAAAGAAACGTAGCGCCACAAAAGGGCAAGTCCAAGTCAAAATCGGCCATGGAGGGACATTGGATCCACTGGCAACGGGCGTGCTTATTACAGGCATTGGAAGCGGGACGAAACACTTACAAGGCTTTCTCGAGTGCACCAAGTCTTATGAAGCAGTTGTGCTCTTTGGTGCGGCCACCGATACATACGATACTGAAGGCGCGGTGGTGAAGACAGCGCCGTACAAGCACATCACTAAGGAGGCCGTGGTGGAGGCGTTAGCTCAATTCAGAGGCAAGATTATGCAAAGACCGCCCATATTCTCGGCATTAAGGATCAATGGGAAGAGACTGTATGAGTATGCGAGGGAGGGCAAGGAATTACCTAAGGAGATAGAAAAGCGGCCTGTTGAGGTTGAGGAGTTGGAGCTTGTGGAATGGATGGACGGTGGAACTCACGACTATGGATGGCCACAAAAGGAGGCAGAGCCGGAGAAGAAGCAGGTAGCGGAGGCACTATTAGAATCCGCGCCGCAGGGTGACAATGGCAACGCTGAACCTGGCAGCGCATCTGCAGCGCCAAAACGAAAGCGTGAAGGTGACTCAGAGGCCGAAGATGCGCATAGCACCAAGGCTGCAAGGACTGAAGAGAACCCAACCGAGCCGCTAATGTCTGGCGCGCTGCCACCAGGAAGTTCCCAGCACCAAACCCAGGAACACGCCGAAAAGGTAAATTCACCGAAGTCAAATAATGGAGAAGGAAGCAATTCGTCCCTTATTAATGGCGCATCCAACCCGCCAGCTGCCCGATTACGAATGATGGTAACATCAGGTTTCTACGTCCGTTCCCTCTGTCACGACTTAGGAGAAGCCGTGGGTTCACTCGGCTTGATGGCCGAGCTCGTTCGTTCTCGGCAGGGAGAGTTCGAACTTGGGAGGAATGTGCTTGAATATGATGATCTATCGAAAGGTGAAGACGTATGGGGCCCGAAGGTCCAGCAAATGCTCGAAGAGTGGGATGCCAAGCACGGATAATCTAGGAACGAGGACAGGCAAGGAAAGTCTTCACCCATCAATTAGGAGAAGACGTGGCGTTGAAACACCTCGTCTCCGGATGCTTGATGTATCCGACTCATACCAATGTGATTGAAGCGAACTGCATGCCCAAGCCAGATCATCCTAGAGCTATTTCTGAGGCTCAACAGCAAAGATGGTGAAGAGACGAATTGGCTAAACCCTCGAACGAATCAAAGTCGATTGCCTGTTCAGACACTTTCGGTGCTTCCTCGGCGACGACACACGAACATAGTCCGCACCGCGCTACTGAAGACATTCCCTTGTTTCCAATCTGCGAGCTGCATTATAGGCGTGGTCACTTGGCTCGCACCAAAGCCCGTAGAAGGGCCTTGTCCAAATATCTAGAATCCGGAAAGAGCGCCACCGTTGAACCGAAAAAGACTTTACGTTTCAGACATGTTCCAGAAGTGCAGGGGCCTATTTGTGAGGAACAGCTTTGCGTGGGTAGGCGGCAGTAACGTCGGATGCAGCGTTTTCGCAAAGATATGCGTTGTTGCCTTAGGTTGCAAGCATCGAACGCTCCTCTTTGATCAGTTCACTCTCAGGGCTTTCCCATTCGGGGATTCCGTGTGTCCTGCTCTAGTATATCTCTATGGTCATGCAGATGGAAGCTCCACTTGAGTAAGAGCTTCTACCATGGCTGAGCCACTGAGGAAGCGTTTTCAGCCCGGATTACTCCTGCACACATCTATGACACTTTCGCGACCTGCTTCTAGTGGTCTGAAAAGACAGGTGATAAGAAAAGTTGTACATAGATTCCAACATGGAAAATGCTGAAGACAGAAACCTTGATCCTCTCAGAGTTTATGCTGGTAGTTTCCGTGTGTTGCCCCTTCTAGTAATATTGTCTTCGGCTGATGCTCCCTGCACCGTAGACCGTTGTTCTTGAATCCAAGTAATAGTGTACGTGAGAGCAAACACCATCGTGGAGTAATCTCGAATGCTGGGTCTAGTATATCTTCCTGCGATCGCCGTCCAAATACTTAGGAGCATTCTCATCTATGAAACATGAATCTTCCTAGATCCGTATCTCCGCTATGCAATCTGTACGACTTAGATTGGGGCAGTTCAATCGCGGAGACGAGGTGTGATAGCTGAGGGCTCCGAATCAAGATGGACGCCGGTCTTCCGGTTGAAAATCAACTGGCGCATCAGACTCTATCTGGTCTTGCTTCTCCTCTCCACCGTCGCTAATACGTTCAACAAACCAGAAGCCGACGAACACAATCATTGCACCGATCCAGTACACGACGCCGCTTCTTTGATTATTCAATATCATCTGCCCAATCAAAGACAGCGGTATCGTCAATGACAAGCCAACGGTGACGACTAGCGGCGAGATCAGAAGCATTGCGTAAGCCCAGGTTAGGTCAGAAATGATGGCTGCGGCCGAGTTCATCTGCACAAGCTTAGCGATTTGTATTTACTGGATATTGGTGGTAAGTGAGACACAGAAATCTTACAAGTATGATATTCCAAATGCGCCGCGTAGGCGGCAATTCAAACCGCTCTACACCGGTGAAGTGCACAACGATGAGACCCGGCCAGAGAAGGAGGACGTTCCAGAGGCCTACGAGGCCGAAGAAGAGGGGCATGCTGACACGTGATTCGTCGCCGATCCTTTACCGTCTTGTCAGTAATGAAAAGGAAAGACTTGTGAGGAGTAAGCATACCGCTTCTTTATCAAAACAGCATAGACACCGTACAGGACCGCACTGATCAAAGCCATGACATCTCCTAACGCAAGTTGCTCGGCACTTTTGTGTGGGAAGGAGCCCCTGCTGTCGTCGTTATCCGAGCGAGAAAGGTCGCTTGTGGAGATTAGGACTATGCCGAAGAGGGTGCAGAGTACGCCCAGGAGTTTGCGGAAGGTGAAGCGCTCGACTGCTACAAGAGAGCCCAGGAGGAGCGTCCAGAGGCCTGTGGTGCGATAGGAAAATCAGTCAATGAGCTCCTTACCAGTGATAGTGGTTCCAGTAGGGCGAAAAGGGAGCAGCCATCATAAGCACTCGATGAACGGAAGATGCTGCATCTTCACAACGATTCAGCGTCGTAAAAATCATCAAGCTGTAATACTAAGTATGGGTTGTTTTGTGACATACAGGAGAAAGATTATGCGTCTTGAGAAATACTGTGATTTTCTGCGAGCTTGATATTTATGCCTTTCGTGATAGTGCTTGGGAGACATATCGTGGCTGACTCTATATCGTACACGAACTTGGGATTTGGACGTCGGTTGTTAAAAGCAGAGGAACCAATGAAGCTCAGACCTACTGCTTGTGGACATCAATATGGTAGATGAAGCGACTGTGGTATACTGCAGACATGAAGAAACAAGGTAATTCGCCTGCGAGATATTCCAGTATCAGTAAACAACTGGGGATTCCATTGAGCGCCTTACGCACTATGAACTGCACTCCCCGTTAGCGTGCCTGCTCCGCCGCAGAATCAAAACTATTTGAAGAAGGTGAAGTTGATCGTCTTACCCAAAGCATACAGAACTCGAAGCTCAGTTTCGCCGTCTCGCGCAAAGTCAAGGCACCATACCGATAAGGTCTATGAATTGCAACTGGCGGTGAAGCATCGGAATCATTGAACAAGGAGCTCGTGGGTAAAAGGGCGGCCGTACTGTCTAGGCGCTGAAGTTCGCCTGGTTGTCTTGGATTGGCATCGGGAACATCATCATCAGGGTCATGGTCATTAAGACGTATATACTCCGTCTGCTTGCCCCTGGCCTGACTTTTCGAATATAAGCGTGGGTAGACGGTTTGCAGCTTATGAGACAGCGCATGGGCAAGCAGGACAGGACCCAGAGGTAATACGAAGAATGCGGTTGCGAAATATGTAACGAAGTAGGGCTTCGAATAGCTGTCATCGGCGAAGATATTCTGTAGGAGCGTGAGTGCGGAAATCCAATCTTAATGTTTTGCTTGTGCGTACGCTTTGCAGGAAATTAGAAGCGGTCCAGAGGAATACGGTAATAAGAAGTAAGATCAGACCCAATGTCCGCCTCGCAATACGGCGCTTTCGAGACTCTTGACTTGCTATTCGCACGGCGCTTGAGCCAGATCCATGACTAATGTTACTCAGGCGCCGGCGACTCGATGCCCGCCATGCAGCATTATCGACGGGATAAGTGAAGTCCTGAGCATCGTGCGGCGGTACTGGCGGTAGCCCGCTACTCATTGCTTCTTCACAGACTTTTCAGACGCATTTTATGGACGTTAAATGACAGTTCTAATGCTCTAGATTTTATTTTCGCATGTCTCTAGTCGCCCAATCTTGGAAGTAAGCGGACCTGCAAGGTTGCCGTCATGACAGATCCTTATCGCTACGTTGTCGTGGTCGGAAGTACTCACGTGACCCTAAGTGCATTCAGACAAAGGTCCGACAACATCGTTTCAGGGCGGAGATTTAGCTTGTTAAACGCGGTATAAGATGCTACTGGACTGAGAAGCAAATACTATGTACGTCGGAGTCATTGACGGCCCCTGAATGCCCACACAAAGCTATGACCGAACGCCAATGATGGCTCCTGGGACTCCGTCCGTAAAACATTGCATTAGATTTACACTACGTCTCGAAGCTCAGCATGCGCAGCCATCCCGGTCGTTCTCCAAATTGATGGGTATCGTCTCTGGGAAGTTGTCGCCAAAGTCTGCAGATTCCTCCTGCGCCAACGCTTGCCTTGCGATTACTGCAGAGACCAGTCAGCATGCCCTTCTCAGCGACACCAGGATTATACATACCCTCAAAAGCTTGTTCGACATTGACCGCCTCCTTGGCGCTTGTTTCAAAGCATGGAATGCCACCTTTCGACTGGCAAAAAGCCATCGCTCGCTTCGTAGACACCTTCAACCGGTCAGCCACCCGATACCCACCGAGAAGAAAGCCCGCAGACTTACCATTCGTTTGTTTTCCTCAACATCAATCTTATTGCCTAGCACAACCTGTAGATCATCTCAGCATCGAACCAAGGTGGGAATCAAAATATGGCTTACAAAAGGGAAATTCTCTGGGTCCATCGGACTTGCTTGGATCAGGAATTCGTCCCGCCAGCTATCTAATGTATCAAAGCTCTTGGCATTGTTCACGTCGAAGACCAGTACGCAGCAGTCGGCTCCCCGGTAGAATGCCACACCAAGCGACTGAAACCTTTCTTGCCCTGCCGTATCCCATAGCTGGGCAAACGTAAGCCAGCGAACGTCGCCTTGACTATGAGCGACTAACCTGCATAGTCACTAACCGATCGTCTACCAAAACCTCCTTTGTCAGGAAGTCTGCGCCGATGGTGGCTTTATAGCTTGCGCTGAATTTCTTGTTGACCTTGATATATCTTTCTCAGCCAACTGTTTCCTTACAGTCGAATCGAAGATATGTACTGACATATTGATTCATCAAGCTCGTCTTGCCTACCCCACTGTCGCCAAGAATAATCACCTGTGTAAGTATTATTAGCGGAAATCCTCAAGAAAGTGCACACTTTGTTGCATACCTTCAGTAGAACCTTCTTTCGGGACGACATTATGACTGCTTAACCTCAAACTCCAGCGCTTCTACTTCCTCCAGCGCTTAGACACCCGTTGCCCGACTCTTGCACCGACTAAAGGACCGTAGAGATCGCGCTGAGTATCTAGAGCGTACGGCAAGGACCGTGGTAGTGACTCGAGCTCCTATTGATTTCACAACAGCAAGTCTCTTCGGGCTGCTCGATGGCCTGGTCCGCAGCTGCTTCGATGACGCTGATTGTCCGTTGATGCGGCGGCTGCCGTTACCATTTTAGGGCCAGCCGCAAGGGGCACAGTGCGGGCCGAGCCTAAATCGTCAGGGTCCAGATGGTAAAGGTGTTCAATTGGTTTCAAAGATCTGACCCTCCCTCCGACTCTTTGCAACGCTTCTTTCTTGGTTCACAGCTACCACACCACAACATGCGTTTCAGCCAGATACTCCTCGCCGGCATCACTGCTATAGGCACCACTGCGGCCTCTTCAGTTATTGATCTCATCCCGGACAACTTCGACAGCATAGTGCTTAAATCCGGCAAACCCGCCCTTGTCGAGTTCTTCGCACCATGGTGTGGTCACTGCAAGAAACTCGCCCCGACATGGGAGGAACTTGCACAAACTCTCGAATCCTCCAAAGATAAAGTCACTGTAGCAAAAGTCGATGCGGACGAGCACAAGAGTTTGGGGCAACGATTCGGTATACAAGGGTTTCCAACAATCAAGTGGTTCGATGGGAAGAGTGACAAACCTGAGGATTATAATGGCGGCAGAGACTTGGAAAGCTTAAGTGCGTTCATAGCAGAGAAGACGGGCGCAAAACCAAAAGTCAAGAAAAGCGCTCCGAGCAAAGTAGAGATGTTGAATGATAGCACCTTCCATCACAAGATTGGAGGCGACCAAGATGTCCTGGTTGCATTCACCGCGCCTTGGTGTGGACGTAAGCCAACCCTACCCTGCGTTTACTTCTACTCCTTGTGCTTCTCTCTACTCTCCTCCAAAGCGAAGCTGATATCGATGCAGACTGCAAGAGCTTGGCTCCAACCTGGGAAACGCTCGCCAATGACTTTGCCCATGAGCCTACTGTTTTGATTGCGAAGGTCGATGCCGATGCACCAAACGGAAAGGCCACTGCTCAAGAACAGGGCGTCAAGTCCTACCCGACAATCAAGTATTTCCCCAAAGGCTCAACGACTGCTGTTCCGTACGAAGGCGGACGCAGCGAAAAGGACTTTATCGACTTCCTCAACCAGAATGCTGGTACGCACAGAACAGCGGGTGGTGGTTTGGATGTAACCGCAGGGACTGTTGAGGCGCTGGATGAGCTTGTCAGCAAATTCACAAGCGGTGATACAAGCCTCGTGCAGTTGACGGAACAAGCCAAGGAGGCTGCGGCCAGCTTGAAGGACACGTCTGTTGACTACTACTTGCGTGTCATCTCAAAATTGGGAAGTGGGCCGAACTATGTGCAGAAGGAGCTCACCCGGTTGCAAGGGTTGATCAAGAAAGGAGGGCTTGCACCAGAAAAGTTGGACGAGTTGATCAGGAGGTTGAATGTTCTGCAAAAGTTCAGCGGGATTGGTGGAGAGAAGGGGGAGTTATAAGCGAAATGATGCTTGATGAGCGAACTTGGATTTATCTCACAAGCTAGTCGGATTACACATCTATTGTCCGTACTCAGAAGGTCGACAACTATCAAGAAACTAACCAACCTAGTACTCGGTCCTTTCCATTTGCCCAGGCCTGCCTGAAGCTCGCTCCTCTCACCTCCCGTATCAGACACGTCTAGGCCTCCATTGACCTTAGGCCGGCTGGCCCATTCTCTCTATCAATCCCCCCGACCCTTTGCGGTAAGCTCCGAGAGCCGTGTTGCACACTGTGGAGGCTCACTGGCAGCATTCTCCCCGTAGCAGCTTATGAACGTTTTGTGGCATGCCTAACCTTGTGCAAGTTCATCGGGACTCCATCCGCCGAGCACGTCTCAGCATTTCTCCACGCGGCACCTCGTCTGTCTAGCACGTCTTCTGAAGTTCCCAAACCTGATTTGCCCATCGTCTCACTTCATACCGTCGCCGTCGTCTTCTCCATGCCCACTAGCCTGCAGAGTAGCTTCCAGGTTGTCCAGCCGCCTTGACATATCATCCACTACGAGTCCACTATTAGCACTCTTTCTACTTTCCATATCTCCAAGCATACGAGCTGAATCGGGTGAACGTACTCTTCGCAAACATCTCCTTGCTCACACCAGCGAATTTGGCCGAAAGCTGGTTTAGCAGGTCGTCTACGACTGCGGCTAGTTCAGCGGATTGTTGGGACGAATTGGGTTCCGAAGACTAGCGATGAACAATTAGCAGTGTGTTAAGTTGGTTGTAGACATTGTGCACGGCAAAGGTGGTTCTCGAACAGGATATTACCTACTGATACGCTCGTTGTGATGTTCAAATCTGCGGGAATCGGAGGCGATGAAGAGTTGGAGGCCGGCATTAGGGCGCGTTTGAATAATATGGTGCTGAATGTAAACACAGTACGGGTACTATTCATGGGTGCAGCAGCATGACCAGCAACTTGTGGGTGTCTGTTTGGAGGACGGGCAAATTCTCGGCTCGAGACTTCGACTGTGAAAGTGGGAGATCTTCAAACGGCCAGAGGGGCTCGGGGCTCCAGATGGCTTCGGCTCCACACGGATCGTACCGGCACTAGCACGGCAACTGCCATAAAGTGGGCTCGAGCTCCGAAACGCCAATATTTCTGAAATATTGAACTAGCGTCTTATTCCCAAAATCTGATCCACGTGTCTGCACCTGTGGGTTCTATTCACATAAGCATGGCCAAGAAAGGCAGTAAACTGCGAACCGCGTTAGACCGCTACCAAGGGAAAGATCACCGTTTAGAGCAGCAACGGAAACACGAAAAGCTGGTGGAAAGGAAGAAGCGGCGGAAGGACCAGGAAAAAGGGGAAGAGCAGGATCTTAATGGCCTCAACGGTGTGGAAGATGGGGGATCAGAGGAGGAAGGTGGAATTGGTATCCACGGAGTGGCACAGGAGGGACGTGCGAAAGAGTTTGGAGCTGGAGAAGTCGATGGGCCGGAATGGGCGGATGAGGAGGCTCAGAATGGGTGGGAGACTGATGAGGCGAGTGAGAATGGGAGTGAAGAGGTAGCAGAGGAGGAAAAGCGGACGGCTTTTGTAAGAATAGAAATCGTAATTCTTGCATAACCTGGGAACCGATACTTACGAGCATGCAGGCGAACGCATCGAGGTTACAAGACAGCGACACCTCGAGCTCGGGGGGTGAGGATGAGCTACAAGACGGTGAAAAGAATGGCATCGACGACGAACAGGAAAACGAGGGAGACATTCCCCTCTCCGACATCGAATCCCTTGCCTCCGAAGAGAAAGGCGACCTTGTCCCGCATCAACGCCTGACAATAAATAACACCGCCGCCCTAACGCGGTCCCTAAACTCCATATCCCTCCCATACTCCAAACTCCACTTCTCCGACCACCAAGCCCTCACCTCCCCCGAACCAATCCCCATCCCTGACATTAACGACGACCTCAACCGCGAATTAGCCTTCTACAAACAATCCCTCCTGGCCGTTCAACTAGCACGCTCCCTACTCCAGAAGGAAGGCACCCCATTTTCCCGCCCACCAGACTACTTTGCCGAAATGGTGAAAAGCGACGAGCATATGGGGCGGGTGAAGCAGAAGTTGGTGGATCAGGCGAGCGGTAGGAAGGCCGCCAGCGAGGCGAAGAAGATGCGGGACGCGAAGAAGTTCGCGAAGCAGGTGCAGGTTGCGAAGTTGCAGGAGAGGGACAAGGCGAAGAGGGATACGCTGGACAAGATTAGCAGTTTGAAGAGGAGTATGTTGTTCCCTCCGTCCGGAGCATACCTTTTTGCATGGTTTCTGCCTTGAATGGAGGTACTAATGATGTATATGTACAGAGCGGCAAGGCGCGGACCTGGAGACCGCAAACGAGGAAGACCTCTTTGATGTCGCCATCGAAGGTGCCGCCGAGTCGGAGAGGAAAGACAAAGCTGCACGAAGAGCAGCAGGAGCAGCAGGTAAACCGAACCCCAAGCGCCAAAAACGAGACGAGAAGTATGGTTTCGGAGGGAAGAAGCGGTTTGCGAAGAGTAATGATGCGAGATCGACGTCGGATATGAGAGGTTTCTCGGTGAAGAAGATGAAAGGAGCAAAGAAGGGTGCGCAAAGGCCGGGGAAGAGCAGGAGAGTAAAGGCACGGTAGAGTTGGTGATCAATAAGTACGGAAGACGGTCAAAAAGTCACTTCATATATACGTTTGCTGACAATGCTTGACGGGCTTTGTGATAGTCGATCCGGGTGCCCTTTTCCGTCAAGGAGGAATTTGAAGATACTTCTTGATGTCAAGAAAGACGTTGTTCCTAACTTTGGAATCTTGAGTGCTGTTGATTCGCAACTCGGGTGATCCATCGCTGAGTCTCCAAGCTTCCGCAGTTGTGAAAGCCATGTTGGCTATCGGGCTGAGGATTCCCATTATTTCCATTCCCGGGACAGGCCTATTATAAAGTCACTTATACTCCATCTGCCTACTTATGCTGGCGAATAGTTGGATCGCTTGTGCAAGGTGCTGCCCCCTAGAAAGTGGTAAAGATGTCAAAACAGGAACTTCATATAGTGAATATGCGGCCTCCCTAGAGCTCACACACAAAGTCCGCTCGTTACACTCACCGCAAGAGGGCTTCAAGAAGAGCAGGACCGGTTCGAGCGCGCCGATCCCGACCTGCCCTCCATGCGCACAACATACAATCCATCGTGCCTGTCAGCAATCGTAATGCTTCATCATCGTTGTCTTCGTCATGTTACCCTTTAGAACGTATCGCCTCTTCATCAACATCACATATCCCTGGTATTACCACCAAGTCTCACAGTGCGCGATATCATCATCACCATCAGCAAATGAACCTCACCCTCCTCGTCATCATGAGATCTGTATATATAAACTGGTTCTCAAATCCTTCCGGGGAAGGAGCGCCTTGCGTAGGAGGCATGGTGGATCATGGTCGGAACAGGTTTCTGCCACAGGGCCATCACTATCATACCTTGCTAATTGTGCACATCGATCCCGCTTGTGGTTGCGTATGATAGCACGGAGTCTTTAGTGCATAGTCACAACTCTGGTCGGCACTGCTAAATAGGAATCGGTGATATAAACTGAGAGTCTCACGTCACTCCCAATCCTCCAATGGCTTTTGGTCACGTCTTTCGGTCCTCATACCCAGCCAGGATGTACACCACAGAGGCACTTCCATTTGCACATTGAGCATCTCCACCATCTAAGACCATGCTTTGCCAGCTCCTTCGAGCATATTCCACAGCGTGTTCTCTCTGTGGTCCATAAGATCAATCTGCGGGCAGCCTTCTTCTCCAATTGCGTGGCCAACTCCGCTTGAGGCAGCCTTAAACACCCTGCGCATAATGACAAAGACTCATACGCCGGTTTACCGGCACATTGTCGACTAACATCGAGGTAGGGTTGCTTCTTCAGTAAAGCGCGGAAGTAGCACCAAGAACAAAGCGGATCGCACTTGGCCATGTGGAATAATGAGTGGCTCTGCTCGATGACTACGGAACCTACACAGTCCTAAATTATGTAGTGTCAGCGACCAAAGTTAATCTGCAGAAAATAGTGTGCCTGACTATACGTACATCGTAGACTTGCGTGCCGCAATTGTGGCAGCCACTATTCCAGGGTGCGGTGCATGTATACGCTCTTAAGAGCTCTACGTGGTTTCTTGCATGGCCTTGGATGGTCTGTCGTGCTGACTCCGAAACGAATGATAGACTGACCAGATCTGAGTAGTGTAGGAAAGGGACGATGGTAAAGAATATGTCATCCATGGAGAGAAGGCTCTCAAATGGACTGACGGTCCGGGTCTTGCCACCTATCCAGATGCCGGTCATTTCGACCACAGTGACTTGGGCATTCTTCTTCCATGGCGGCCACGGTCCCCGCCTGCGTTTTATCGAATTCTGAAGCCTTGACTGATACGTCCTATGCGAACATGTTCTAAAAATCGTCCGGAACGCATGCAGCACGAAGCGAAAAGGTGCAAGCAATAACCTAACTGTCATGCATAAGTCCACAAACCATGCCTTTACGCCTCTAATTCCGATTAGGCCGGCGAATACATATATCAATGATATGGTTCTAGGTTGCTATGGTTAGCAAGGAGATCAAAGATTGCAAAGACAATACTCACAATAGCGAAATTTGAACGGCCCACCCATCATGAAAATCGGAGCACTCTGACTGCGCAGTCGAGTTGCGTGCAGACCCGATCATTCCGTAGATGCTCGTCGAATTTGAAATGGCGTCTGTCTTGCATTGCTTCTTGCTTTGTGGGATATAGTCTGCTTGTAGAACTATGCCGCAGAGAAGGCCCACGGCAAACAAACAGTTTCCGATGCAAACTGTGAGGTACCATCTTGCCTTTCTTGGCTGGACTGCCAGAAGATGTACGAGAATTGGACACAAGATGCCCCAAACGGCCCCAAGGCTGGCCTGTCAGTGAAAGAGGTTAAGCGATTGCAGGATCAGGCCTTTTCCATGATTGTATCTTACCAGAATCGTGGGCAGGAGCTGAGAAACCTCCAGTATGTGACCGTGAGGAGTCTGCCAAACTTGGGGTGCCGAATGCAGTCGGTCTCTGAGGTCGCCGGCGGTGAACGCAAAGACGAACCATAAGATGAGGATTGCATAGTATACAGCCCCTAGGATGCAATATATTAAGGCGTTTCCGCAGCGAGCCATATGATCTTTATCTCTGTAGAAGCAAGAAAAGGGGAAACCGTAGGTCGTGTCCACTCCGTCTTAGCAGAGGATGTTCCATTTTGCGGGCAGCAAGTATATTAACATCAGGAGACAGCAGTATCATGGCTTGGACTCTAACCAGGCTGCATCTTCCACTATTCTTTCTGCCTTTTCGGGTCATGGCCATTATTGCTCGGATGTAACTGGCAAGGCTGTGCAAGCGTCCGAGAGTCTGCCTTGATTTCTGCCTTTTACCGCTAGCCACTAAGGCACGTAGCCTCGCGACAACCGACAACAAACGCGAATTTGGCAGCGAATCGTTCAAATGCAAACTCACGATGCTTCAAGGCATCAGACGGATATACGTGCATTCAATGAGGCGTGGTGATGTCGCCACCGTGGAAGTGGTGCAATGGTCGGACGAGGTCCCAGATAGCAGAATGCGACGCCGCTCACTGAGGTGCCCCTTCATGCGCTTTTGTTACCTCTGCAGCAACCAAACTTTGGCAAAAGTCTCGCACAGCCTTCGAGTCAACTGTGGAAGCATAGATTTGCTCAAATGGTCAACCGCAGCTGCATTATCCTCATCAATACGCCCTGACAGTACGCCATAACAATGCCCAAGGCAGAGGCTCGGCTGTGAGGAAACCCGGCCACAAAGGCGGAAGAAACAAACTTGCCACAGCCAGTTCACGGCGAGCAAATCCTTCGCATGACAGAATCATGCTTGCTCTATGGAATATCCCATGAGTTCGGCCAAAGTATTCCATGGGTCTTTGCAGTCGTAGAGGAGGAAGCCACCTGACATTCATGCCCCAAGGGCCAACACCCATGCAAAGTCTTATGACATCGTACATGGCATTGCTTACGTCTTACCATATTGCTTAATTATAAACGCTTCGTCCGTATGACTCCATACTTAGACTACCCCTGCATCAGAGTCAGTGTCATAGAGTCGCCGCCCAGTACATCAACAGCCATGGATAACACTTACTCTGCGGCTCGCTATGAGTTGGGCGAGCTGCATTAGATGGGGCCTTTTTTGCTGCAATAAACTCTAATGGCCCCTTGAGTGGCAGCCTGCGATGTAGCGTCTTAATCCGCAGATTTTGCTCTTGCTCGCTCACGAGACCAACTTCATACTGAAGGTGCATGTCGTGCTTGGAGATTAGAGGTTGTCTTATATCCTCGCTAATGACCGTTAGAAGGCAGCTGCATGTGCTAGTACTATCACTTACATGCGTCCTCAAGAAGCTTCAAGCAGGAACATCTGCTTGGCTCAAGACATCTTCAATGACGTTTTCCACTGTCACACCTTCTAACATGGCAGCGACAGCCGCTCGGTCAGTACCCCATTGTAGCGAGCGCTCATTGTCGGGAGTGGCAAGTATGACTCTGTGAGGATAGATCTTACGAGCCGCGAGTGCGATGAGTGAGGGCGTTAAATAGGACAGGCCATGGAGAGGCGCGAGAGCTCTGCTGAAGCTTATTAGTGGCTATTGGTATACAGGTAGAATTGCAACGTAGAATGGATGTTAAATAGAGTCGTAGGGAAAAGCATTCAGGCGAGAAAAAAGAATGAAGGTGACTAGTCATGAACTCTAGCAAAGCGACATACCTGACAAGCGCATGAAACTGTCGGGTTGCATAGGCAGAGACACCTCCCGCGACGCAGCGATGTACACGGAGGAACGCTACGATGTTATGAAGATATGCGCGGACTTCTGCAGTCATTTTGACGTGGGCAGCCCGCTTTTGCAGATCATTGATATCCTAATGACGTGAGCATGGGAACTACTGCGACATCTGGAAATGACTACCTCTGAGTTGAAGCCTAAGCGCACTTTGCGGCTTTTTTGAGCAGCAGCAGACGAGGTACGCACAATGGACGATGCTGAAGACGCGTCGTCCCACTCCTCCTCTTGCTGAGCATCCATCTGATGGAGACCATCGACGGGGTTGTGATAGTGAGATATCGCAAGAAGATCATTCTGAATGCGTCAGTGCGGTTCTGATCTGGGCATACCACGTCCAGTATACCAAATGTTTGTTCAAGGGTGGCCTATTCCGGTCAGATGACAGGGCGATGAATAGAAACCGCTTCGGGGTTGCGTGTACAGCCGTGCGTGAGTAGATGCGCTTTCCGCGAAGGAGCTAGGTACGTCAGTCGGCTTAAATATTCACCATTGTTTCAGCAAGGGCTTACATACCTCAAGAGCCTGGATTTGAACTGAGTGACTTGCTAAGTCAAGGTTCTTGGCAATAACGACATTCGCAACCTTTCGCTCGTCGAGAGCATTTCCACGGTTGGGCGAAGTACGGCTGGGAGATCTTGGCGGTGAGCTGCCTAGGGAAGAGCTCTGAGATTGTCTTAGCATTAGGTGATAGATCCATAACAACGGCGAGCTTTTATCTCTATATACTCGGCTTGAATAGCTCTTCATGGTGTATTCCTTACTGAACTGAGTTACATCTTTGCTCACACCGTATGTACCCATAAGCTTAGAAAAGTTCTCACCATTCCAGAGCCGTCATCCCCATTAGCCAACACAGCTTCTGCGAACGCCTCCAAAGTTGTATCTTTGGAGCACTCGACGACAGCACAGGATAGATCGAAGACATGCGTGATGATCTAGGCAACCTCTTAACTCAGACATTCTGCAACATATTGCACATCTTTCTTACCACGCGAAGTTCCTCTTGCAGACTGTCGAGTCCGTCTGGTCCTGCTTGAATAATGCAATGTTCTTCTGCTATTAAACATAGTAAAACCGCCAACTCGAGATCCCCCAATTCTTGGAGCTTTTGTACAGTTGCATTCTCTTCCATGTCGTGTTCTAACAAGTCTTCTTACCTGACCAATTCATTATGTAGTCAAGCTTTAACAGCCATGTTGAAATACTTCATGCGACATGAAGCCTCATTCTTTGTTGTTCCTGAGAGAAACAACGGAAGTTGCTAGAATCGAGCTTGTGGATTGCCCTCCCCAGCTGAAGACTAAAGACAGAAGTTGTGGTTGCGGAACGCAAGCGAACCACCGCATCACCAGGGTTTAACAGTGTTTTGAAGCCTACCTTCGGGTTTCAGGCACCACATCCTGAACACTCCTACCGCCAATGTCGACAATTGGAGTAGGACACAGACATGTCCAAGCCTACGGCTGATTGGGAGAGGGTGGGTGATCGCTTCTACCGTAAGATACAGCTGTACACAGCTGTCTTCGACCATGATCTCGAACTTGAGAACTACATCGTTGCTGGTGCACCATACAGTGGTGCCATAGGTCCGTAGACTCAATTGCACGCCTCACCTACAACCTCTACTTGCGGCTCATGTTACGAGCTATCGCTGACCTTACGCCAGCATTGTGTCGGGATGAAAGTAAACTACAAGCCTACCGAGCATCACAAGCAGCCAAGCCAAGCGTCGACATATACAGCTGTGCGGGGAGACTCATAAGACGAATCAACGTACGAAGCACGTCTTGCCGATCGCCGCAGTAACGCTGACTCACGGGAACAGTGGGACAAAGGGTCAATAAAAGGCTTGGGCTGGTCGGAAGACGAGAAACTCCTCATAGTCACGGAAGACGGCACCGTCCGCTGCTACTACGACCTACAAGGCGATTTCAATCCGTTTACTCTTGGCCATGTCAGTACATCCGAACTCGCTTCTGGCTCAGACCCAGATGTCTGACCAGACCCTCTACGTAGGGCGCTGAAGATTACGGAGTAAAAGAATGCCGGTTCTGGTCATCAGGCTTTGTTGCTCTGCTTGGTAACAACCACCTGGTTGAGGTGTCAAGATATGATGAACCTCGGCCGAAGTTACTGGCTATACCTCCATCGGATCCTGTCGTCTCATGGTCAATAATACCTCCGGCTTACACACTGTCTCGATCTGTGGAGGTTCTACTGGGAATTGGGCAAACAATATTTGTTGTGGATGCTTCAGAATGTGAAGATAGGGTCCTGCAAAATGGGCCTTTCAAACACGTCAGCATCTCGCCGAATGGGAAATTTGTCGCTCTGTATACGGAAGATGGGAAGGTGTGGGTGATCAGCAGTGATTTTCAGAACAAGCTCAGTGAGTACGCGTCTGGAGCTAAGACCGTTCCGAAGGATGTGCAGTGGTGCGGGAATAACGCTGTAGTCCTTGCTTGGGAGGATGAGGTGCATCTTGTTGGACCTAATGGCGCTGCAACGAAGTAAGACAGACTGTATTCACTACTGATGAGCGATGCTCATTTTCGCAGATTCTACTATGACGCTTGGGTCCATCTCCTGGCCGACATTGATGGCATACGCCTACTCACAAACGACGTCTGCGAGTTCTTGCAGAAGGTACCGGGTTAGTATGCCCTCCTCGCATAAGGTCGACCTTAATTAACTCTGATAAGACGTTACCGAGGAGACATTCAAGCTGGGTTCGACATCGCCAGCATCAGTGCTTCTGGACGCCGTGGAACAGTTAGAGAGAGGTAGCCCAAGGGCTGACGACGACATCCAACTCATACGGTCGAACCTGGTTGAAGCTGTTGACACCTGCACCCAAGCTGCTGGTCACGAATTTAGCGTCCATTGGCAGAAGCAACTTCTCAAAGCAGCCTCCTTTGGGAAGTCGGTACTGGATCTATATGACAGTGATCAATTTGTAGAAATGACGGAGACTTTACGAGTTCTAAATGCTGTTCGGTTCTACGCTATTGGGATCCCGCTATCTTACGAGCAATATGCTCGTCTAGGACCGGAAGGGCTAGTGCAACGGCTTGTGAATCGTCAGGAGTACCTGCTTGCGCTACGAATATCAGACTACATCCAACTGCCAACTGCCAATATTTATATCCATTGGGCTAGTCAGAAAGTGCGCGTTTCCAATGAGGACGAAGACACCATTTGTCGGACCGTGGTCGACAGGCTCTCGAGCAAAAGCGGTATCTCGTTCTCAGCCATTGCGCGCGCAGCATACGACGAAGGCCGAGGGCATCTAGCCACACAACTTCTCAACTATGAGCCAAGAGCAGGCAAACAGGTTCCACTCCTTTTGACGATGGAAGAGGATCAGATCGCCCTGGACAAAGCGATTGAGAGCGGCGACACCGATCTAGTATTCTTTGTCCTCCTTCAGATGAAGAAGAAATTACCGCTAGCCTCTTTCTTTCGGACGATCAACAGCCGGCCGGTGGCCACGGCGTTAGTTGAGTCATCTGCGCTGGATCAGGACAGGCAACTACTGAAGGATCTATATTACCAGGATGACCGAAGACTGGACGGCGCGTACCTCCTGGTCTCAGAAGCGCTTGAGCAGACAGATGTGGGTGCCATCAACGAGAAGTTGAAGATGGCCATTAGACTGCTCCAGGGCAGCAAAGAGCATGCATCTCAACTAGCAGCGCTCGACGAGACGCAACGCCTACTGCGCATGCAAGAAGCCTTTGAAAAGGATCTAGGACCAGGTACCTTCATCGGTCTATCTGTGAACGAAACGCTGTTCCAGCTCATAAGATTGGGCCACATGAAGCGCGCCGTAAAACTGCAAACCGAGTTCAAAGTCCCCGACAAAACTGCCTGGTGGGTGAGACTGCGCGCGTTGGTAGCGAAGCGAGATTGGCATGAACTCGAAGAGATAAGCAAAGTCAAGAAAAGTCCAATCGGATGGGAGCCGTTCTTTAATGAAGTGCTTGCCGCAGGAAACCCCAAGTTGGCGGCAACGTTTGTGCCGAAGTGTACTGGCTTGACGCCGCAGGAGAGGGTGGAGATGTGGGTGAAATGCGGGCAGGTGGTGAAGGCGGGAGAGGAGGCGTTAAAGGCGAAAGATATGGCCACACTGGAGAGTCTGAGAGGCAAAGCTACCGGCACTGCGCTAGGAGAGATTGAGAGGATGATTAATCAATTGAAGGGCGGGAAGAGGTAGCAGCATGATGGCGTCGGTAGTTGCTTGAACTTCTGATAGCCAGAATCGATGGTCAACACCACAGTTGACATGGCTGTAACGTCGTGACGCAGACAGCCCAAAGGTAGCACGATACCTTCTGCTCATCTTTCCTCTCAGTGGGCTCCATTGGGACCGGTTGTAGGGCTTGCTGGTCAATGAATCCCTTTCAGACTAGGTTCTTCCTGCTGTCTTCCTCGACAAGTTTGAATCGTCAGCTCAATTCTTAAGCCATCGCCCATTTTTCAACCGTAGTCGCGTTGAACACGTTCGGCGTCAGTGCATGCGCAGTCCATGCCAATTCCATACAGACGCCTTTGAAAGACATCTCCTGCCTGTGATATTGGCCTGTACAGCTCCCTGGCTCTGCATGGACCGGTATCGTGATATCCATTAACACCCTGCTTGGCTTTCACAACCATACCACACCGCCGACTAACTACCAGCTGAGCTGGTCTAGATTTCCGGTGAATGAAGGCGGACACGGTAGGTTATTGATGAAGTGCGATCGTGGAAAAGTGGAGATTCTGAGGTATAGGTCACGGAGTAACAGCAACTTATGTTGGCGCACCCGGCACTGGCGTCAAGTGGCCATCCTTATCATACTTGGCCTCTGCAGAATGATATCAGTATTCCCTGCCAATACCAACCGCCGAAAAGACCAACGGGGAATCTTCTGCGCGGCACTTACTGAAAAACGTATAGCTAAGCGTAACAGTATCAATATTCCTCATATTCAAATCCCTCCCAAACTCCGGGTCGATATAAAAGAAAACCGGCATATCCACCGTCTCCCCCTTATTCAGCCGCTGCTCCTCGAAGCAGAAACACTGAATCTTGCTGAAATACGGCGCCACCTGCCCCGGCGTGACACTGTACGTCGCCACGCCGATGATATCGTCGTCGCTGAGGTTCGTGGCGGTGTAGAATGCGAGGGCGGTTTCGCCGGGGAGGACGCGCACTTCGCGCTGTTGGGGAGTGAACTTCCAGGGGAGGACGTCGGACACGGAACCGTGGAAGGTGATGCGTAGGCGGCGGCGGGGGGTGTCGGGGGTGAGGCGCTCGGAGGGGG
>JAGFMK010000420.1:0-25722 GCA_021030975.1 Lichenothelia convexa | reverse complement strand
GGGATGGAGGGGGCAAGGTGGAGGGGGATCAGAGAGGGAAGTGGAGGAGGGATAAATGGCTGCTGTATCCCGGGTCAATACCGTCAGAATTCGTGAACGTGGATTTCCCTGCCCTGCCGAGGCCGAGGAGGGCGAATATTACGCAGGCGCAGCCGGAAAGGCCGCTGAGGTTGGATCTGGACAAGGCGATGGAGACGCCGATGTTGCTGGCTGCTGGCGCTATGGGCGGCTTGGGGAATCCGCATTTCGTTACGAAGAGTATCCCGCGGCCGAAGTTTGCGACTAAGGGAGAAGGTGGTACGAGGTTGAGGCTGGAGCTGGAGTTGAAGATTCTGGCGGATGTGGGACTTGTGGGACTGCCTAATGCGGGGAAGAGTACGCTGTTGAGGAGTTTGAGTAAAAGTAGGGCAAGGGTGGGGGATTGGGCGTTCACAACCTTGACGCCCAATATCGGGACGGTTGTATTGGATGATTTCAAAGGAAGGCCAAGATTTGGGAGTGGAAGTGGGAGAGTGGGAAGAGGAGCAATGCAGAGGACGAGTTTCACGATTGCGGATATACCAGGACTTGTGCAAGATGCACATTTAGACCGTGGTCTGGGACTGGGTTTCCTACGGCATATTGAGAGGGCTAAAGTGCTTGCTTTCGTGGTAGATTTGAGTCAGGGAGATGCATGGGAAGGCTTAAAGGGATTGTGGAAAGAGGTGGGAGAATACGAGACGCGTAGGGAGCAGGAATTGAATCTGGACACGGAGAAGCGGGCGAACGAGTGGATACCAATGAAAATCATGTCGCCGTTGGATAATCAAGACGACAAAGGAGACTTTCTTGACTTGGAGCACCCGAGGAAGGAGGAACTGCTGGCTGTTAGACCTCCTATATCGTCGAAGCCCTGGTTTGTCGTCGCAACCAAAGCCGATCTGGAGGGTACGCAGGAGAACTTCGGAAGATTGCAGCGCAAGATGCAAGAGACTAGTGAAGGAACGATCGAGCACCCTAGCGGGAGGAAGAATGCTTGGAAGATGGGTCTATGCGCTCTGCCTGTTAGTGCTATAAGAGGAGAGGGCGTTGTACAAATCCCCGAACTGGTACTAGGACTCTTGGATGAAGGCCATAGACCGCTGCACTGACTTCAGGAGAGTTTACTTCTTTGACAACTTGGCTGAATTCATATCATGTGCCAAAGTACGCGGGGAAGAATCGCTTCATACGTACTAGAAGGCTGCTGGTGATCATATACCCAAAAAGCTCTGCAACGACGATCAGACAGGCATGAACCCATTTCAAGGTACCGCATTTGCGTGGTAATTCTCTGCGTCGTCATGAGCCCCGTTGCTAGCTTCTCGACCGCTGTGCTCCCGCTTATCTACCTGGCATTGCACTAATACCATTAATTTTTGGATATGACCGAACGAAGGCTAGCATAAAATTGAGTTGGGCATGGATTTAAATCAGGAGCATACTCGTCCTCATTTCAGTACAGTTCTGTCTCAACGGGCAGCCGTATACCTATGCGAAGTCTCTTGTATGCGTAACGCTTATACAGACTCTACATGTTGGTCACGAACGACAGTGGCAATATAAAAAGCACAAGGGAGATCAAGCTTGACGTTTCGCCATGAAGCTCCATCACAGAGAGAATGTGAGACTGAAGTCTCGTCGAAGATAAGGCTGAGAGCATGGCTGATGGAGGGAAGTTGGGCTACGTATCAGGGAAGTTGGGCTACGTATCAGGGAAGTTGGGCTACGTATCGAACCCGGAGTGAACGCAAACGACCTTCTTCAGACCCACAAACTCGATCCCGTTTCTCAAGCTTGTGGCCAAGATTTAAATTTCAACCCACCGAGAACTCTTCAGAAACTTCAATCAGTTTCTGGTGATTTGAAGGAGGCCTTGTCTAAGTTGCTGCCACCAGATCGAGTGCACGGTCAGATCATCGAAAAACTTCCCAATGGCCGCTTTTGAAGTTAGTTGACGGATCCATCAGGAGTGTACGCCGATAATCTACTCCAAGAAGAAGTTGATCCTCGATTTTCAAACCACCGCCTGGACGCTTTTCTTTGCACAGCACGAACGTCTGCCACTCTTGTTTTCGAGGTAAACATACAAGACAAGTTCCTAAAGGCCGGCCAGAAGCTGTCTTTTCGCCGACTCGTTGCTGCAAGGAGGTTTCGAGGCATTCACTTAACTGCCAAAGCCTTCGAAGAAAACCTGCTACTCTGCGTGGTAGTGATAATGGTGCCGTCATCTGCCTGTCTGAAGGAATCAGCATTATCAGTTGCCACCATCATCATCAGTTGCCGCCATCGTTATCTTATACTCTTCACTACGAACGCTTATGGCTCCTGGACAGCGCAATGATATAAAGCTACCACAATCCGGCATAGAAGCTGCTGGTCGATGTATGCGAGGATTGCCTGGCCCTCGCGGATGTCGCCGCGTAGAGTGAACGCTGCGAAACACTTCCTCTGAAGCGGATGGCTCGAGAGTGGATCGGGCTGGGAGCGACCTATGAAACGTGAGCAAACTGCCCAGCAGTCTATAGTAAAGGTACCATGCATGACTACTGCGACATTATGTTACATTCTTGACGTGCGCTGGTTATAATTCATTTCTCTCGCACAGCTCTATAATTATTTCAAAATACCGTGTCTGCAATTCCACTTAATTCTTATCGCATACGTGTAGCGTGAGCCGATACGAAAACAATTCGAATTATCGGTATATAGTCTGTTGAAGAAAATGCAATGCCTTTGTAGATATTATAGATCTTTTAAACGTCCTAGCAGAACACATGGAAGCATGCACACAGCATGGTAACGATCCTCCATCTAGTCTTACGATTCTAGCGCGAAGCTGCTGTATCTAAATCACCTCTGTTCGAGATTTTCTTAACTTTCCACACATTGTACCAGCTATTAAAGAAGTATTAAATCACTGCCAACGCGGAGAGGATCGCATGTCAAGAGGACTCTGGCATCTCCGGTCGCTCACCGTTTGCGCAATCTTCTTTCGAGCCCTCGATGCCAGATTTGGGGAGGGGAACAGCGGAAGACGTGGACAGGCGTACTTTGAAGTTGAAGCATCAAGACTTGCCTTCAATCATTGATGATCATCATCATCATGTGTTTCGTAACTGTAATCACCTCCACCGTTGACAGTATTCACTACCACCATTAATGGTCATCAATCCAAACGAACAACCCTCCGTTCCTGCTCTCTCGAGTCAAAAGTCAATGACTGTGCTCGGCTGACGCATCAGAAGCCTACGGAGTAAAACATTGAGGCGAACTCCTTGTAAATGGCGCGGTTGACAAGGAGGAGGCCGATCCGGCTTTTATCGCAGCCGTTACGACTGTAAGCGAGATGAGATTAAAACATTAAACCAATACCCATATTTGCAGCGCGTACATTATGACGTGATCGGAGGTGGCTGGGGCTTCGTCGCAGCCATTGGGACGAATAGCTGTAGATGTAGATGTAGATGTAGAAACGAGACGGTTGATGCTATATTTTAGTTTTCCAGGAAGTCTGTCATCTATATATGATAGCCATGCCGTATTCTGAAACGGTTCGGGCGTGTCAGAAACCCCAAGGCCTTGTCATAGCAACGTATGCAACCATTGGGTTAAAGATCTTCATGCTGGAATGTATTGCCTTTTATGGTATCGCAGTGGGGTGGAATTTTTAAGTGACGGAGATTGCTCCCTTGTAAATGTCAATCTATACGTGCTTGATTGGCATATATGAGGGGTGAAAAGCTGAGACCGATCGGTGGACTGATGTCGACAACCCAATGCAGCACAGGTCCAAGCTCAGAAAAGTATGTTTCTTGCTCCCGACTACTCCCTCCACTCATTTATCCTAGACCCCGCTCTTCGTCCATCACACACTCAAAACGTCGTATTAAACACATCCTCCTCATCCGTCACACCCGGCGCAATCTCCCTCCGCTTATCCCCCCTATCCTGCGCATCCCCTAGCAACCGATCCTCCGCCTCCATAGCCTTCTCCTCGTCTGTAATTTGCGTCTCGCCCACGCCAGTCGTCAGATCGCTCTGGTCCTTGATCACGGTAGGATTGACAACAACGCCGCGGCTTCTTGATTCGAAGGTTTCCGGTTCAAGGCCGTCTTCATCTGCGTCCGCCGGGATACCGTGGCCTTCGAGAGATACACCTCCATCGTCGTCGTCACGATCCATGGCGTGTTCCATGGCGGGACTCTCGGCTGTTGGAGGTGGAGATGACTGAGCTGAGTCCGCAGTGCCGTTGGTATTGTTAGCACGATCTTTGTTGAACCTCTCTCGGGAGTGGTCGATCAGTGGCGAATCATCGTTGTAGAGACGGAGAAGCATCGCTCTGTACATACGAAACATATAATTAGCAGTGCTCGATCAAGTAGCTACTGCACGCGCGAGATCTCACCTTCGCTCTTCCTTTGGCAGCATAAGATTCAGTGACGATACACTTTTCCACAGTGGCAAGACTAGCCGCTCCCTAGCCGAAGTTAGCGCCTCGAAATAAAAGCACACGATTAATACGTACTTGAACCCGTCCTCCGCATCGCTGGTGTCAACTCTGAGAACACAACAACCCCCTGAAATATCTCTTACCCTTTCGCCAATCTCACCCATCTTCCGCCATCCATCGTCCGACAGCTTCGGGAACATCTCAATCAATAGCAATCTCAGCGTCTCCCTCTTGTACAGTCTTACTACCCTTCCCTGCCCTACCCAGACCTCTACTATTGGGAGACCCTCGGACTGTATGCGCCACCTGCATATGTCTTGGCCCTGAGCATCCTGCTTCATGAACATCTTGACACCGCTGTGCACGAACTTCATGCCTTTGCCCTCATTCTCTGTAAGAATGTCACGAGCAAGTGCTGAGGTATAGTAGACTGCTTTGACAGGCTGACCCATCGCGTTCCGGACCATAAAGCGGTCACGTGGAAAGCGCGACGAAAGCTCGTAGAAAGAGTAGATCCGAAGAAGTTCTTCGTGGTTGGGATCCAGGTACTTGAAAGGTTCTTCATGTGGTTGATTGCTCCTGCGTTTGGGCGGGGGCATGTCATGATGGTGTTCGGTGGCATCCAGCTGCGCAGCTGGTGGCGGCGGCCAGTGCTCCAGTCTGTCTCTGTCTGCTGGAACAACTCCGCGCATCCTTTCAACTATCTTCAGCCTTTTAGAAGACCCTTCGCCTTCTGCGGCTTCTTCCAAAGATCGTTTCGGTGACCGCGGTCCCTCTGTTGACGCGTTGGCCATATTCTGCCTAGCTGTTGCGGGTGCATTCCCAACATCCATGTCATTGTCTGGGTCTACTTGGGGAGGGGCGATGTCGTCTAATGCTTTGATGTGCGGGAGGAGATTTTTACCATTCGTTGGTTGAGCTTCGATTTCATTTACGGCAGCAACCACCGAAGCTACAGGCGCAGTCTTTTTGGCTTCTGATTCTGGTTTTGCCCTGATCTCAGACAGCTTTTCGAGAACGGTAATGAAGAAACCGCCAGTATCTTGCAGATGTGGGTAGATTCGCAGACATCGATCAAATGGGATATTTTGCTCTTCATCTTTCTTCTGCGGCGGGAACATGCCTTCAACCAACTTTTCAAGACCCCCTGTCCCCTCTTTACTCTTCGCGGCTTCCACTTCTTCCCAGGAACTCCACATTCGTCCAGACTTATCCATGATTTTCCAATTGGACAAGCCCTGTCTCCTCTTGAGTTCCGGTAAGGCGTTGCTGCAGTCGATCAAAGCTACCTTCGATAAGCCGCCACAGCGCTCAATAGCACTGGCAACCACAGCTTCATCTTCAATAGGATTCATACTGCAAGTCGAGTAGACGACTCGACCACCGACCTTGAGCATCTGGAGGGCACGGACAAGGATCCGTACCTGTGTGACGTACAGTCCCAGTCCATTGCCCGGTATCCAATCTTTCCAGATGTTGGGATTCTTCCTTACAGTGCCGTCTCCGGAGCAGGGCACATCCGCCAGTATCCGATCAAACTTCAAATATTGAGCCCTCTGACCAGGATCAGAGGGTAGCTTGATCGATGGGAACATAGTGGCATCGTGATTCACAACGAGAAGATTTGGTGAGTTGAGCCGCTTCATTTGATGAACAAGCATCTGCGCACGCCTGTAATCGACATCATTCGCAATCAGTAACCCAGTCGATCTGCCGTCATCCGACCAGTCTCCTTCTGCTTCCGCCTGCTCCTTTTCCATGTCTATTTCCATTCCATCGGGGCTTAGCTCTCGGCCTTGTTGCTCCGCCAGATCTCTTACGACTTTTCGTATTCTGGCTTCCTCTCCACCATGCACCATCTCGATGATCTGCGCACTCTTACTTCCAGGTGCAGCGCAGAGATCCAGAACCGTCATGTCGGGCTTAACATCCATCAACAGCGGCGGAATCATGCTCACAGCTTCCTGTCTGCTGATGTTGCCAACGCTTGTCTCGGAGACGAGGAATTTCTGGAATGACGCAAAGGGCGGGAACTTGCGAATCACTTTCTTCGGCGTTGTCATTGACCAAGCAAGACCGTCCGGGTACCATAGAATAGGTGTAGGAGGTTCAACAAGTTCTCCGTCGAATTCCACGGCGGTAATCTCGGGGATGTAGTGATCAACTAACCTTTGCCGTACGGCAAGGGCATGGCTGTTGCCTCACATGTTAGCATCTGCTACACTTGACCGTGAAGGAGTCTTTCGGCCTCGGCTTGCCTTGCCTCACCCTCGCGATCCTGCGAACCGGAAGCTGTTTGGGAGCTCCCTCTTCAACGCCGTCCAGAATTCGTCACGCTCCTCCTCGCCCACAACCCCAAGCTCGTTGTAGTATCTCTCAAACTTCTCATTCTGCTTCGGAATTTCGTCATAGGATGTCCTATGGTTTGATCTTGGTCCCCACCCTCCTCGTCCACCACCACGGCCACCACGTCCGCCCTTTTGACCACGACCGCGACCTCCACCAGCCTGAGTTCAATCAGCTCTTCTATCTTAGACGTCATAATGCATGAGCATATACTCACATTCTTCCCTCTGCCCCTGGGCATTGTTGGAAACGGATCGCTGCGACGAAGTGTGTTCCGCAATTGTGTGCAACAGAGCAGTAATAATGTATAGATTATTTCCAGGAACCTTTGACATCAGAACTGCGGAGCCCGGGCTAATCGGAGCCGGCTGTCACCGCTCCGACACCCCAGATTTTGCACATGCTTGAGTGATTGGCTAACACCGCCTCGCTCTGACCTGCGACTTTGTGAGACTTTAGATACCCTAGGTAAGGTATATAACCTCTAGAGCACCCCGTCGGTCTGCTAATCTGTTTTCTGGCAGACATCCAGATACTACACGCTGCATTCTCATAGGTAACCATTACGTTGATTGACACAACAATTTGACCGAAGTGTGGAATCAAAATCGAGGACCGAACATCGTCCATCCGCCGCTTGAAAAACGCTCCTGCACTCTCGGCGTCAACAATGCCTCTAAACACGAGGTGATAGGTACTGAAATAATGACTATACCACATTGTAATCATTCAGTATTCACAATGGACGCCATGTCAAGGGATGACGGCTATTATTGAGCAAACTTGCTCTTCTCCCTTACTTTCTTCCCAAACCGATAAAACAAAAGTGGTGCCGGCATGAGCACCACGGCCAAACAACCCAGAAGAGTCAGCGTCCAGTGCACCCCAATACCACTAAACATCGGCCGACTTGCCATCACCATTCCTCCTGCAATCCAGTATCTGACCATCGTGATGCTCGCCAGCGCACTTGCCGCGAGGTCGCCATAGCTATCAAGAATATATTGGTATGAAGAAACATAAATGTCCATGAGCGAAAACCCAAAGACAAAGCAGGCACCAAGGCCAGACCAGGGTGATATCGAAGGGTAGTTTGTCCAGCCGAGCCAGAAGAGGGAGATTGGAAGGAAAGGAGCGGCGATGATGGCAGGCCACAAACGGGATTCGGGTCTAAGATTGGCATCGGGTCCTTTCTTTTGCTGACGGTGGTGAAGAGCGCGTACGTTGGTAAAGTAGAAGATCGGTGATAGAAGCGTGCTGAGAGTCGCACCAGCTACAATTGAGACGAAAGCGGTTCCAGTCAATCCGTTGGAGAAATGATAGGTTTCCGTAAAAATGAAATCGAAGCCCGAAAGAAATGTAAAAACGATTATGTAAAGGAGGGTAAGGTAGGTCCCAAGCACCATCACTACCGGTTCACGTGTAAAAAAGACCACAGGCCGCGGCAGATTGGTCTTGAGTCGGGTTACGAAACCTCCTTGAGATTCGTGCTCGCATGTGTAAGCCGGGTTTTCTGTCTGCTTTCGGAGATGCTCGGCCTTCCAGTGAACGAGCAGCGGACCGTATGTCTCTGGGAGGAAAAGTAGAGCTAGAATGAATGCAAAGAAAGAGATTATCAAAGTCACCCACTCCGTCCATCGGAATCCCAAGGTAGGTGCTTGAACTATCCATCCACTTGCTACAGGCGCGAGCAATGGGGCTTTGTGTCCATCAGCAATGTCGACACCACCTCTCACGGTCTATTTCAAGACTTACCGGCAATGTTGGCAAATGCAATGACTGGAAATACCAGAGCCCGCGGGATAGGGCCGAACTGATCACCAACACTTGATCCATTGATTGTCAAAGTTGCGGCGGCGAATATTCCAACGAAAAATCGGCATACCACCTGTCCACCATACGTTGGTGTCAAGGCAGAACCCAGAACGAAGAGCATGTAGGAAAAGGTCGTCAACAGATAAACAGGATTCCTCCCAAAGGTTTCTGACAGAGGACCGGCAAACAGAGCACCTGTTCCAACGCCCAACAAGTACATCATCGTATCAGCATCTTCCGCGGTCCGGCTAACATGAAGATGGCGGCTAGCCTCTTTGTTGCCGCGAGAGTCGGCTGCACCTGCCCATCCTTGCACGAAGATGAGACACCCAACAATGGCTACGTTCTTGCAGCGTGACATGAGAGACCAGTTGTTGGGATCGGAGGGGTCGTTCGGGCCATCAGACTCGACCTGGATCTGTGACTCTTTCCCCGGACGATCCTCCTGGTCGTGGCCTTCGCTCCAATCATCTTTCTGGCTCTGTGACTCTTTCCTTGAATGATCCTCCTCGTCATGGCCCTCGCTCCAATCTTCCTTCTCGGCCAGCTGACTTTGAGATATTGTACCGTCGTGAAGATCGTCACCCAGTTCGATGTCCGCTAGGCTGATACTGTGAAAATCGTTCGCAGAAAAAGACGGAATCTCCCAGCGGCTTCCGTCGGCGAATGGACGGCCTCTTTCAAGCCGTTTCTGTTGGAGTTGCTGTTGGACATAGCTTCCTATTCTACAATACTGTAGGAACGATTGCATTGGGCAGGAGCTTTAGACATGAAATAATACAAGAGGTGATTGCCAAGTAATGAGGCCCAGTAGGGACGACGGGAAGCGGACACAGGGATAATGGCGGCGGGAAAGGAGAGAATAAGAGAAGAGTAAGTAGAATGTGGCACCAAGATATCTGGAGGGAGGTGCATGAAGCACCCGCCATCTTCAGCGACGCCACATGTGTGGCCCCGTACTATTCCTCCGTTAGAGCGCTGGGCGGGACCGTCATACCGGGTATCCCAAGCGGCGGTAACCCAGCTTCGAGCTTGTCTGCAAGATAGAGAACATTAAATTAGATCTAGATTACCTTGAATTACCGATGGAATCTCAGACAGGTGTGTCGCAATTGGTTGTACCGGCCTCGCGGGAACCCAATGGTAGCCGGCATATCGATTAGCGTAAACCTTCCAACAACGTAGACTCTGACTGGGGATGATTTGTCTAATTCCAGCACGGTCGCAGGTCATGACGGACGATATCGAAGATTATCATGGCAGCGAAAGCCGCGTGTATGCAAGTAAAGCAAGATGGTTGGTGGGGGACTTCCGGTGCCGCTCTCTACCTCGTGGTGTGTAGCAACGGCAAATGAGTTGCCATCAAGACGTCATTATCTTTCTCCCAATGTTACTACGGCCCTCACAGATTCAACCAATGTACGCTTATTCGTTTCACAATCCCTTGCATTTTCACGCTGTTCAGAGTCATTCACCCCCGAATTTCCTCGGGTGGCAATATTCCATATTGGGATACCGACGATAGGCCTCAACTCGTTCACAACCCCACGACTCCGAACTCAGTTGGCCCCGTTACTCTAACAATACATGCATACCTTCTGTGTGAATGGGGCCTTCCTCGCAGTTGACTTTACGTACATTCGGCACTGACCTCTAGTTTTTTCTTAACTCAGATAAATCCCTATGTGAACCATACAGCTTGAAATGTCAAACATTGACCTTGTGGGGATCGTGGAATTGCAAGGCTCAAACAAGCACCTCTCCATCTGTAGTTCGTAAGTAAATGGCCACTGGCACCACCGTCGCCGAATGAGCGTCAACGTAAAGTGACTGGGGGCCTCCCACTTAAACCGTTTGCGCGGAGGAACAAGAAGCCCTGTACAGGCGAAAATTGATTTTCCGAGGAAAACGCAGAGAATATGGAATGGATATTCCAGATGCAGCGCCCCACCTCTTCAAAAAGAATTCGATAATCCCAATTCGCATGACTGTGCGGCTCTCCGATCGCACGGGAAGCTTTCTGGGGCTTCATGCTATCTTCCGCACTGAATTGGATGCAATTCTACAAGCTTTAACGTATAAAACTGGTTGCACGATTGAGCGTGTGCTTCATGGCTAGTGTACATACGTCCAACATTCCATGTCCCAAATGTGACGAATATTGCTCTCTAATACTAGTGAGAGTTGTAAGCTCACATGGGAAGATAGTTCTTAGTACAAAAACCTCATACGAGCAGCGCGGCGAATCTGTGTTACAGAAAGTCCTCTGCCACCACCGCTTTGCCACTCTCGTGTGTGGTTCACTTCCCAATTTTTGCTCTAAGGAACACTGATGGCTTTGCGATGTTACCTCATCAACTACATTTACTACGTGAAAGAGCGAGTAAGCTACTTATAGCGCGCACATACCCACTCCATGCACTTACCCTGTCACGTCTCAACTTCATTCAAGTGCCAGCGTCTCCACGACTGGAAAGAACATATTGGTAGAACTGTCAATTGCTCGGGCTACCTTCCAGTTTCGGCTCCAATACTCGAGACAGCATGCCTCCGTTCTGCCTTCTAGGACCGCGCCTAGACACAACATCCGTTTGCTATCAACCGGACCCTCGGAATCCTCGGACCCGGAGGAGATGCTACTCAGCGCACCGGCCGCAACAGTCGCTCGCCGTGCCACGAGGTCTTTTTTGGACAGGTTTCGTGATGCGGCTCCGTGCGGTCTCTGACAATCTTGTTCTTTAGCCCTTAAAATCAGTATGCAGTTCTTGACTCGTGCTAAGGCTTGCTCCGTGTCCCCCTAAGAGTCGGATCTTAAGACTTATTCTCCCCACAGCATAAACGCCGGTGGAGAAATACATCGGAGCCGGTGTCTTTGCGCATGGACTTTAAGAAGACCTGTGTCTATGATGACCCTTGTTACGATTACTGCAATACTTGTAGTGTAGTATTCCCTCAATTCTTGGATATCTAAGGGGTCCGTCGCGCGACTTTCTGGATCACCCCAAAACGTGTTTATCTCGTATTCGTGAGTGCTTCTCCTGCTTCTCCACGAGAGCCCACTAATGCCAGTGGAAATCGGATTTCTTCGGGCTCCTATGTTCTATTTTACTTCCTAATGAATGGAACCATCGCACAATCCACATGGGCCTGATGCCAGTCCTTGATTGGCTTACAGCGCGGAACTCAAGCGCCGGGAGTCCGACGTGTCTCAACATCCTTCACATGTTCAGAGTACCGAGCAGCAACTGAACCAGATACGAAAATCGCTTACCGACAAAATGGATCCAACTCCGAATGCCAATTGTCTCATATACTCTCGGGTACCTGGCGAAGCGCTTGGTGACATGCAACTACACCTTGTCAAGCCTCCTTCAGTCCTACATGCCACTCCTTCTCGAACAGCCAGTCGGCTAGAGTTCGGAGCACATTATGGCATCTACACAGTCAATGCCGCAGAACTCGAAAGCACCAGGCTCACTATCCAATGAAGCCATCGCAGCTGAGATGCTACCTTCCTTGCGATTCTACTCTCTGCTGCCCAAGACCTTCCGAGACCGCGTACCACGATTACCCTCGTTGCGGAGGTCCGTAAGCTCATTTAGCAGTTTCGATCTGCTCAAACCTCCGTCGTCGAGGAAGGACTCCTCCATATCTAGCAGCCGCACCCCTGGAACTCGGACACCGCCGCCAACGTACAATGCTGCGACTGTGACCCCAGAATCAGCTGCTAATTCGGCTACGGAGAGCACAAGACATGTTGATGTTGAGGTCGCTTCGGATGAGGAGCTTCGGTTTCCTTCAAGGCCTAGTTCATCAGGCTACTCCACGCTTACGTATCAGATCCGTGAGACCGAAAGCGGCATTGTATGGAAGTATGCGCGGCAAGGTACGTACGTCAAACGACTCAATGCATGCAGCAGCTGCTTACCGTCTGAAATTGGCAGGGCTCAGCCTCCTCACACTCTCCTTCAAAGAGTCTTCATCCGTTCCCGGGCCTCCCCACAGTAGTCTTTCCCCACTGAGCCGCCATCTCTACATCCACAGCCTAACCTACCTCCTTCGCGGCCTCCCTTCGGACCTGTCTACCAGCGAAACGCTCAGCATTCAATCCTCGCTTCCCCCTTCCATATCTCACAACCTCTCAGTCACAAATGCAAACGAGGACTCATCATATCTCCCACCGCAGCCCCAGTCCCAGAATCCTCACTCCGGGCCACCACAGCAGCCCTCGCTGCTCCACCGCCTCCTCTCCACGTTCATCGTTCAGCTCTTCCTGCTCGCTTCGTTCCTCCTGCCATATCTCAGCCTCTTCTTGCTGACGGCGTATGCGTATGAGCGGAAACATCACCTAACAGAGCGGGTTGTGGCGCGGATTCTCACTGCCATAGATAATTGTGGCCGGTCAGGCGTGGAGGTAGTCAATACAACATGCAAGATCAACGATGGAAAAGTAGGCCAGACCCTACATAAAGTTGGGGCGTCGTGGGTCAAGAGCGTGGTGGGAGGATTGCATGAAGGCGTGGTGGAGGGATTGGACGTCCTGGGTGTGGTGAAAAAGGAACCTAGCAAGGACAGATCCACGCATCGGAAAATGCCAGAAAGACTCCCTTGAGCAGCTACCACTAGATTAAGTATTTTTGTGGTCGCAGGCTTGCGTATGCCCTCGCATCTGATTTGGGCGGCTTACGATTCGGTTTCTCTTCTCTAGAAGAGCCCAAAAACACCTTTGGAACGCAAGAAATATTGAAAAAGGCTATCGTCGAACTTAGATTGATAGTAGTATTAACTAAGAATAACCTATACACCCATCCGCAACTCTATCCCATCAATAAGAAAGACTTCATTAAAAAAACCAAAAACTTCACACCATAGCCCGCCGTGGGGGATGGTGCTATCTAAACCGCTTGCTCTCGGGGAGCAGGTTTAAGTTCGCACGGGAGCTGTAATATCGAGGCTCGCAAGAGCACGCTCGATACCAGACGTTCCCGAAGGGGGTTTGAGTTTTGGACCCGAGTAGGCCGTCTCTTGCCGCTGGACTGAACCACCTATTATTATTACAGGTCTTGAATAAATATATATCTCTTCGGAAGCAAAGAGATTCACGGCGTAGATTTGTACTCAAATTAGATTTGTGCTCATTTAGATTTGTACTCAAATTAGATTTGTGCTCAAATTAGATTTGTGCTCAAATTCTCTTCTGAAAGATATTCGTTAATAGAGTTCGAGGAGATCTTCCATAATTTCAAGACTATGGGTCGTAGATGTTCTACAGAGCAGAGATATGGTGGTGGGTGCTATGAAGCTAGATACAGGGCCAAGCTCTCGACAACGGAACTCGACCCGCACCAAGCGCTATCCAGACAATAGGATAAAGAACCTAACACCTGCTCCAGACTCCTCGATCAGAGGAGACCTTTAATGCTTACTGTACAATTCCCCAGCTTATATGCGAATAACAGAGGGTATCCATCACTGCAAACACGAGAAACGACATCCAACCACCTCTTGATCTTATACCTCGTCGCAAGTATTACTGCATCACCTCAAACTCTGAAACGACCCTCTTTTCCTCTCCCCGCCCCCATCAATGCCACCTCTCGAAAATTTATTTCCGGTTGGCCTCCCACCATATCCGCCACTCCGGCCACCTGTATACGCACCACCTCTCGAGTACATGAAATCACTTCCCGTCCTGCGTTTCGGGAAACCTGCTTCCCTCTGGCGCTCATATCCTCCGCTTCCCCTGCCGCTCGCACCTGCGCGCTCACCGTGCCCACCGTACGGCTTTCCTTCTCGTCTTTCAGCGCCAAAGTTGGGGCGAAAGCCACCTTCCCGCCTATCTCCACCAGCGCTACTGTGTGAGCTTCCTTCCCGTCTATCTCCACCATAGCTACTGTGTGAGCCTCTTTCCCGTCTACCCATCCGACTGTCCGGTTCACCACTGAAAGACGCGCCGGAGGAGATATTCAGTCCCTGTACGCGGCTGAAGCCCAGTTTCATGACCAGCATCTTGCTTATGCCCGGTGGCTCCGACATGCCGAATCCGTACCTCGCCATATCGTTCATCGCATCCACCAGCTTCTGCTTCGCACCGAACCATTGGTATGTCCCCAGTTGGCTGAGATACGCCTTGGTCTTCTCCTCCCGCGGGATCATCTCCATCGCATCAACGATCTGCTTCACAATTGTGCCTGCTTTGCCCGCCTCCTCGTACGACTTTTCTTCCCGCAGCCTACGTAAATCCAACCCCGCGGTCTGCAAAGAGTTGTCGGAACTAATCGGCAATTTTGCGAGCCGGTCGTACACAGTGCTCATTTCGAGGTTGCTGACGATAAGCCAGCCTTGCCCTGCTTGGCCTGCGCGGGCCGTGCGCCCAATCCGGTGGATGTACGAATCTCGGCTTCCAGGCAGACCGACTTGGATAACGTGGGTCACGTTGGGGAAGTCCATACCGCGAGCTGTGACGTCGGTGGAAAAGAGGATGGCGTTTGTGGAGTGACGGAAGTCGTCCGCGGCTCGGGTACGCTGGGCTTGGCTCAGCCTTGAGTGGATTTCGTAAAGTCGTGTCGGGTAAAGGGGGTGATTGCGGAAGAGTGAGCCGCTGCGGGAGGAAGAGGTATTTGAGGATGAGGTGATATTCCGGAAGACGGAGGCTGCAAGAGTGACTTCGGCGGTTGAGTTGAAGTATACGATAGCTTTGAACGGGTGAGACGATTTGGAGCGATCTCCGTTGTCTTGGCTGGCAAGGAACTCGCGCTCGCAGAGCTCATACAGCGTAGGCAGGAGGTTTTCGAGATTACCTGCATTGACGACACGCTGAGGAACTCGTTCGTGTGTAGGCACTTCGTTGTCCTGGACCGTCTTTACGTATTTGAAGTCGGGCTTCATTGTTTGCCGTACTAGCTGAACGACCTCTCTAGGAACGGTAGCGGAGAACATGAGCGTCTGCCTGTCCATGTCCTTGGGTTTGGGAAGGTATGACTGTATGCTTTGGATTTCGGGCCAGAATCCTGCATCAAGGAGGCGATCGGCTTCATCGAGGACCAAGGCGCTCAGTTTTGGGGCTTCCACCCCGCTGTCGGTATCCGACAAGACGTCGTTGAGACGACCTGGTGTACCAACAAGGATATGGCAGCCTTGCCGCTGAATTTGGCGCAAACCAGCCGACTTTTGCGTCCCTCCCACGGCTGTCTGTACTATCACTCCGGTGTTCCTGGTCAGTTTCCTGGTTTCCTCCGCTATCTGTTCTGCTAGCTCTCGTGTCGGAGATATGATGAGAGCTCGAATATCTGCTGCTGACGAACTCGACCAGGTCCGCCGCCCTCTCTGAGGCTGAGCAAGGTTTGGATCGACTTTCAAAATGTTTTGCAGGACGGGTAGCAGGAAGGCGATCGTTTTCCCTGTCCCTGTCTTTGCCTGCGCAAGGCTGCAAAGGAATCAGCGTATGATCAAAGCACATCCTCAACTAGCTTACATATCTGTGCCCTTCAGGCCTTCGCTAATGGTCATACTTTGAACTTGGGTCATTGTTTCTAGCTTCATGTCTCGTGTCAACGTCCTGACAACATTGTCATGGACTAATTTTCGATCTGCTAGCTCTTGAAACCTGGTGATTGGCCCCATTCTCGTTGCATCGTCAGTTTCCTCTTCCACCTCCCTCTTGACCTCTGCTCGTGCAGCGGCGCCATATTGTCGTAGGATGGCAGTTCTGTGGAGTGTCCGGACGGATGAGGCAACTAGAAATGCTGGATTACTGGGACGGCGCCCCCTGGCAAGGAGTGTGCGTGATATGGACAAGGTCCTAGGTGGGGAAAGGAGTAGTATTCTAGGTAGAGACGCTGGACATCTCGTAAGAGATCCGATCATTATACGGCAATGACTGAGGAGATCGGACACGCATGTGATAATGCAGTGTTTGGAATTAATAGAAAGGGAAACAATTGAAGCTTGTTCTTGTCGTCCATCTGAACTTCAGTTCGAAGATTTCTTCGATCAGGAGCTATGGCGTCGGAGCCTGGCGCCGATCATCCGGTGGACCACGGACCAAACTCCGATCGCAGACCGCGAAGACGCACGTGCAACGCTTATAGAAAGTCGCGAAGCGTTCTCCAATACCTTGCCGCAAAAGGTCCACAGATATTGTGAAAATCAGAGATAGAAGTGCTCAGCAGCACTCATCGTTGTCCGAGAGACATTAAAATACGTACGAAACTCCCTGCCTGCGAAACCGCGGCACGGCAGAGTTAGAGCGTCGACTCGATGGCTCTGCTTTGTCTGGAAGGAATTAAGAAATCACATTCGACTAGTCGAAAGTCAGAACGGATGCATCAGTTCGATTGTCGACGCTGTGGGTAAAATCCATATGCCCGCTAGGTGGTCTGTGAACCGGGCAACTGATATACACAATGAGACGTTAATCAAAGCCCAGCACCACATATTATATACCACTGCACTTCAATACACGGAGCGATGTGCACGCAACTCAGCGTTTGTTCGGCTTCTGGAGCGTCGTGCTGTTTCAATCCCAGTTGAGTAGCCCGTAGGCCTCGTAGAGGGAGGACATCTACGAGGCTCTGGACTTGTCCTGTCGTCCGAGCACCACAGATAAAATGCAAGCGACGAATGTAGTCCGATCAACGGGCGAACACATTATGTGGTAACTTCCGAACACTGTAAATTCTGTCACTGCACTAGGAGCTCTAAATGCCACGGTATCATTGCTCTATCTATCCAGAGTCTCAACCACCTCTAGTCTTACCGCGGAGAATCACAACGCCATCGCACTCCCAAAATGAGCGAATCAAACAACGAAGCCTTCTGTAGACGAATCAATGAATTTCAACACCCTGATCGCCTTTTGTATCCTTATGCATCTTCTTAATGAGATATGCAAATCGATCAAGCTCGTCCTTATCCCAAGGCATAGCATGGTGATAGTCGATTTCATACAGTGTAGTCGACTTCTGATCGAAATGCGTAGCCAATTGCTCCCTGCCGCCTGGTAACATTACATCTTTCAAGCCGTGGAGATGTAACGTCGGTGTGGTGATAAGGTCGTGCTCGGACTGTGATAGCCCTCCCACTGACTGATCTGTCGATCCGCTGCTGTCCGTATCTATGACATATCAGTGCTGTGCTCACCTCACAAGCTGCGATTGAGAACATCAAGACGTACCATATCCAACTGCAGACTCCATAGGCCCTCTACTCCCCATGCAAAGCACCCCAAACCTCAGCTTAAACCCCATCTCCTCGCCCTCCCTCCTCCGCCGTTCCTGATCCCGCAGCAACCCCGCAACAACCCTCGTCCCCTGACTAAACCCCATAGCAGCCACCCACGGTCCCCCTCCACCTTCCGCCTCCTCCTCCATCATCCTCCACACCCTCTCCAGCCCACCCGTCCCAAACTCATCATACCCACTCCCATCACCTCGCACATTCCCCTCCTCATCAATCTCAAACCACGTCCTGTACGGTGCGTAATCGTGGAAGAACGGCAGAATGCCGGGACCTGGACCCCACTCAAATGGCGCGTCGAAATATACGAATTCAAAGGACTCGCTGAGGAGGGATTGCAGGCGGGCACATTGCACGGCGAAGATGGCGGCGTTGGAACCGCCGCCGTGGAAGCAGGCGATCCGTGGGAGGCGGGCTTCTCGTGGGAGACTGCATGAGATGGTCATTGCGTTGCCGGCTGTTCTTGAATAGTTCTAAACTGAATCGCCCTGGATATAAGGGTTATGGACGAAGATTGAGCTGAGATTGAGTGTGGTTCATGGGCATAGAGAAACCATATTCGGGTGAGGCTATATCGGGACGCCGAAGGGCTGAGGTCAGCATTGAAAGGATTCGCTGTAGCGCACAATGAGGAAGGCACCGTTCGGTGTCCGAACGATCGGAGTAATAAAGATTCATGATAAGGATATAGCACGCCGCTCGCCAATGAGCGTAAGCTGAGCGGAATTTTTCTGTGCTGTTGGGTGGCGTCCGGGCGTAGGTTTGTCTGGCGTAAGATAAAGAGCCAACACCTGCAGCGAGCGAACGAGCGAGTCACGTGTGACTATACCTTTGGGATATTTTCCTTCGCGTACTGCTGCTTCCTTATTTAGAAAAAGATTTGGAACACTCAATTTGGACCCAAGCTGTGCACCGGCCCAGATGCACGATGTCTGATTCGGCCTGTATGAGAATCTACAGAAATGGAACAAATCACCCCATTGCGACGTACCTTGGTGTGCTTGGCACTCTCGATAATGATCTCTTCTACGCTTTGGAGTGGTCAATCAGCCAGCAACTAGAAGCTACGTAAACAAGTTTCGAGCGCGGAGTCACGTCTCGATCCCGTCCTTTTGTCCGTATAGACATGGTCGATGTTCGTGCTTTCTGAGCAACAGGCACGCTTTCAGCGTCAGCATTGTCGACCTCTTCGGCACCTTCAGCACTCCACAAACCTTTGGTTCATCATTTAAGCCATTGGTCATATATCGCTGCAGCTCTAACTGATCCTACTGTGTTAGTATAAGATAGCTATTCTAGGAATACGCCGAACGAACAAGTACCACAAAGGCCGCCGAAATGTAAAAGCCGTACAAGTGGGCATTGCTGCTAAGACAACGAACAATATGCCAATGACTTCACAGCCATCTCTTCTTAGACGACGCAGAAAGATGGGCAGCATTGACAATCTGCGCGGAGACTAATATGCTTATTGGAGTATCACCGCCATTTAACATTAATGCCCCAACCATCCACAATATCCCACATTCACAAGCAAAGATATTAAAAGAATTGGTAGCTTGCCTTCACAGCACTGTTGACGAACACACATCCCAATAATCGAACCAAGATCGGGCAGTTAAAGGGGGATTTGGGCATAGTACCTCCAATCACCACCTGCTCGACCAATTGCTCGCTTTCAGGGAAAGGGAGGACTGCCAACTCGCCTCAATCAAGCGATTGGGTGAAAGAGTATTCCTACGAATCAATTTCTTGACCTGCGCAGTCCTCGGACATCCTCAGGAATAGTCAATAGCCGGAAAAGCTCTTGCGTTTTTGATGTGGATCACGTGGAAGATGGGTGCTAAATTGATACAGTGGAACATTGATCGAGACTGCTTTTGCAAGGTCTCCTGTGGTAGAGGACAATAGGTACAAGAGTCTGACAGTCTCAAAGTAGGAGGGATCGTGCTCGTATTCAGCATCCCAAATATAGCTTAGCGCGCGATGAGTCATTCTGAGTCTTGGCGATATGCAGCCCCGAGTCATCACAACCTTGGAGTCTTCGTGATATGCAGCCCCGAGTCATCACAACGTTGAATGAAGTTGACTAGCAGTATACAGTCTTCCGGTGTGCTCGTAAACTTAGGGTCCTGGATCTTCATGATCCAGTATGAGTCACCCCAACATTGATGGTTCGTGTTCTCAATGTTGGTCCAATTTCTTGCATCGCCGAGGGCGGGTATGCGGCTTGTTCCCTTGCGATTGCAAGACGAGGCTCAGTGAGGATTTTCTGTATCGTGTTAGGGTGTTCTCATCATGTCGACTCATAATGCGGACCCAGTCATGGCGTGCATCTGTAGCCGGGTCAATCCAAAAGTAGCAGAAATTCGTGTATATAGACATGTTCGCAATGTAAGAGGACGAGCAGTCCTTTTTCCCAAAACCAAGTCGCTTCGTTACTTTCTCTCAAGAACTCTGTTACCGAAGCTCATACACAGAGGACGGTCATGTAGATTTGGCTCGTACGCTCCGGGGCCATCTATTGGTGTGTGCCCACTGTTGACCCTTCGCTTGATCAAATTATATTTATGGAGAAAGCTGCTGTGAAGAGAACGTTTTGCCGATCCTATACCTTTTCGTCCTCCTTTGCCGGACTATGAAGCGGTTTCCAATGCAGGATACATTAATATTGAACCGACATCGTCTGAAATAGCTCCCAATAACACCTTTCAGCTCAACCGGACATTGCAAATTTGCAGGCTCAGTGCTGACCGTGTCTTTTGCTAGGAAGAAGGACCACCATCTCCCTATTTGTCGTACAGGCCCACTTCTCTCAATCCCTCGGTCAGAATCCGGAGTAGTTGAGGTTCGCCTTCTTCCACCACTCGAGTTTGCAATGTTGGGTTACCCGGTTCTTTCTTCATCTTATCTATAGCTGGTTGCTCTATTGTTGCCACTTGACTCAGGGGCGTTGTCCGACACTTCTGGGTTGAGTGTCGTCGTGGCTCTGTGGTTGCCGAATCGCCTCGGGCTCAAGGATTCCCCAGGGTGATGGTGTATTGGGTTTGAGATGAGATTTTGAAGGCAATTTTTAGTGTTGCCGATGTGTGGTGTCGAATATGGTGAGAAATCCTGAGCATTTGTAGATTTTGCTGAAGATGTATGCTAGCGACATGCAACAGGGCGTTTTCTTGTTCCACAGCCGCATCGGCCTGTACTTCAGGTGCACTTACTTGAGCCCTAGGTATTCGTCTATTCGGCTTGCCTTCTTCTTCTTCTCCTCAATCAACCTCCTCAACCCCCTAACCATGCTCTCCTTCTCCTCACCCTCTGGATTTCCGCTCGCAGCCCATCTTATCTTACATTCCCGGTCAACAAGATAGACATATCCCACCCTGCTGTTGGCCAATTTTATGGCCTCTCGGATATCATCCGTCATTCCTTTTGTAATCAGAAAGTATCTCTCGTACGCTGACTGTGGTCTTTGATTCCTCAAGTTAAAGGTGAACAACCGTATCAGCCATGCCTTGAACCAGTTCTCCTCTATATTAATCTCCACTAATTGCGCTTGCTCGCCGTGCGTCCGAAGGAGGTCTCTGAGTTCAGGATGTTTGTCGTTGCCTACGAAGCGTCGAGCCTGGTTTTCAGCCCACGTTCCCGAAAATACGCTGACCACTGACACCTTATCGCGGAGAACGGGCGTTGTGTCGCGGACTTGGCGCCGTGAGGCTAATGTAATGCCACGCAGATTGGGGAAGTACAGGGCGTGCTCCGAACGGAACAACTTCGGGTTTGCTAGAAAGGATTTGCCTTTGTGAAAGCGCATGCGGCTGAAGTCACGGAAGTATGGTTTCATGAGGGTGTTGGCTCTGGTCGCTGCGTTAGGAGCACTAGAATGATCTGTTACGAGGACCCCTTACAGTTTCTGTCGCTTCTGCAGGTGCTTGTCGTAATTAACGAAGTCATCCCGCCGTTGCTGTAGAGTTCGAGAGTCGACGCCGCTGTTCTCGCCTGGTTGTGGAGGGTGACTGAGGCCAATCGGCCGGCCGAGGTGTTGGGGCTGGAAGTCTTCATTCTTCTCCAATGACTCGGAGTCTGCTTCAGATGTCTTGATGACGGTCGTTGCTTTGGGAGTAGGGAAGGTCCTCGTTGAGACGGGAGTTCTAGCTGGAGGAGAGGCTTGCAATCTCGTCCACGTCCGAAAACTGCGGCATTGGCATCTCAGCCATGTTCCTGGTTCAGAGAGCCTTAGAGTCTTAGAAGCTGCTGTTGTTGAGAGTCTCGACATTGCAGAACGGCGGTGGGACTTTCGTTGTGCGTAGCAGACGGGAGTAGCGTCGTCCTAAAGTAAGTATGAAGGACATGCCTAGGTAGTAGCTCTTCGTCCAGCGCGCGATCACGGGTCGGCGCGTCATTGACCCCGCGCTTTGCATCTCGAATTGTGCCCCACGTATAACGTACAAACTCACAATCAATCCCTTGCAAAACTGTACCTGAAACGTATGTGCTGGCTCCATCAGAGCAAGGTGACAATTTCTGATGGAGTGGTTAGAGGTACGGGAATGGAGAAGGTTGATGAGGGAGACCGCCTCAGAAGCAAGAAAGCCTTCTTTGATCAATTATACAGATTGGACGATGATGATGAACGTTTCGACGAGGGCATGTCGGCCTCCTCAACATTGCTGCAGACACAGTTGAAGCAAGGAGCTCTTTCACACAGTAAACCAAAACATGCACCGAACACGGGAGTCAATCATGTATCGAATCACGTAACGTCAGATACAATGCAAGCGCATCCGAGAAGGTAGGGTTTCAATCATTATAATTCCCACCGTCCCATTGTCACCTCTCACCTCAATGGACAATCTTTCGTCTTTGGCTTCCTCAATTTCTTCGCCGAATCTCAAGATTGAAACTCAACCTCAAGCAGAAAGTATATAGGGGCTAAACACGCTTTCAGATCACTCAATGTCCATGCCACAGCCGCTTCGAAACTCCACCGATCCGCAACTGCCCCAGCTAAGCACCTTGGGCAAACGGAGAGGCAGGAAGTCACCGTGATCGGGGATACACCGGGTCCCCCCCTGGGCCGTCAAGCGCCTCCGAAGCTTCAACACACGGTCTCAAATCCATCAAACGCTTCACCAGATTCCGCCGGGATCATGCCTTCTTCGACAGCTCCAAAAGCGCTCGGAAAGAGAAAGAGAGCGGGGAACATCCATCTGGTCCCAGAATGTCAACGCATTTTCAATGACCTCGTATTCTGTGAGTTAGCAGTTTCAATTGCACGTAAATTAGGAACTCACTCCTTACAGACTTCTTCCCAAACAACGACGTCGACAAAGCGCGTCGTGCAAGAATCCAGAAGGCCCTTCAATATGGCGCTACCTGGGCCCAAGACTGGCGCGATGGCATTACACATGTTATCGTGGACTCCAATCTTAGATACAACGACCTGTGCAAACATATAAAGCTCGCGACCATATCAGTAAGTCCACTACCGAGGTCACCGAACAGCTCCGTTTACAATCACAGGAAGAAATCGTGGTAGTCAATGAAAAGTACCCGGTGGATTGCATCACCTACCGATGCCTCATCAACGCGAAGCAGCTCATCTACGAAGTAGCTGGACGAGAAACCATAGCCAAAGAGTCGGAGAAAGCTCCACCATCTGAGACTCCTTCACAGAGCTCACTGCCACTCAAACCTGCCAAGGGCGACGTTGTCGTTCGCCAGCCGCAGACCCCGTCTCGAACCGATGAAAGCAGCAACGAGCAGGTCGGCATGGCAATTGAAGCGGGAGACCAAGAGCCTGCGATTGCTCGAAAACCTATATCATCTGCCGAAGATCCATTGAAAGAACTTATTGATGAAGCAAGAGCCATGAAATATTTGGTATGTCGCCAACTCGATACTATCCTCTGTTTTCTACTGACCGAGCTTCTACAGCCCCTTGATCCAGATGAAGACGACGTTGACCTACCAAGCTCCGGGGGGCAAGCCGATTCGGATGAAGAAGGCGAACCTTCAGTGCCTACAGAAACATCCGATGCTAATCCCTCGTGGCAGGATAAATTTCATTGCATGCATAAGCATGACACTTCTTTAGCTTCTGAGAACCCTAACGCCAAGACGGTAGAAGTTTTGCAGGAAATGGCAACTTACTATGATCGGGTTCATGACTCTTGGCGCACGATGGCATATCGTAAAGCCATTGGTAGCCTCCGCAAGCAGTCCCACAGGATAACCACTAAAGAGGAAGCCCTGGCTCTGCCTTTCGTCGGTGCTCGCCTCGCTGCCAAAATCGAAGAAATCGTAATCACAAGCAGACTTCGCCGGCTTGATAATGCACGACTTGAACCAAGCGATCAGATACTACAAACCTTCTTCAACATCTACGGTGTAGGCTACCATCAAGCTTCTAAATGGGGCTCAAAGGGCTACAAAACTCTTGCGGACCTCCTTACACACGCGTTGCTCTCAGAGAACCAGCGTATAGGTATAGCACATTACGACGACTTCCTGGCTCGGATTCCGCGTGATGAAGTAGCACAGCATGGCGCCATCGTTGCCCACTTGTTGCGGAAGATAAACCCCACTTTTCAAGTCATTGTGGGTGGCTCATACCGTCGAGGCTCACCGGACAGCAGCGACATCGACCTTATCATAACCAAGCCGGACACCCAGCTCGAAGACATTCGTGCCATCATCCTCGAAACCGTAATCCCGCAGCTCTTCAAGCAGAACTTTCTCCGTGCAATCTTGGGCGAAATATCTAAAGACTCGGGTTCGCAGTTGCATGCTGCATCATGTCTGCCTGGCTCCACCGTCTGGCGAAGGATAGACTTACTGCTCGTGCCATCGGATGAGCTGGGTGGTGCACTCATATATTACACCGGTAACGATATCTTCAATCGGAGTATCAGGTTGCTGGCGAGTAAGAAAGGGATGAGGTTGAATCAAAGAGGCCTTTACGAGGATGTCATGAGGGGCAAGAACAGGGTGAAGATCACGGAGGGCACGTTGGTAGAGGGGAGGAACGAGAAGAGGATATTTGAAATTCTCGGCGTGCCTTGGAGACCGCCTGAGCATCGGAACTGCTGAGGAGATTCGAAGATTGCTTGGATAAGTCCCTGAACCTCCAAGTTCCGATGGCGAAGGGATCATGCGGGGTTTGCTAACCTGCGTCTTTTCCTGCGGTCGTGGGTGCGCAAGGGATTATATGCCACTCTCATCGTTGGAAAGTAAGGCACAGGCTCAGCTCGTTGACCCAGCTGATCAGTATGCCGCGGTAGCATGTGAGGGCGAAGTACGCCGCTATAAAACACCCCATCCAGAAATATCGAGTATCATGCTCACCTGTCCACTCAAGTAGTGCGTCGCATATCTCGTAAACCGGGCGATGTACTATGTCCACGCGACTGACTGCTGAGTTTAGGGTGACTAGAGAAGATAGCGGGTTACTTCCTTGAATGAGAGGGTTTCGTTTATTCAGAAGGCGATGAGTCGTACTGTTTCTTCTGCTACAGATGTTCGCTTCAAGGCTCCTTGTATCAATGTGCCTCTTCGAGTGCATTGAACCGGAACAACAAAACAGTGCAGAACTTCTCGAGTGGAACGATGGCTCTGAAGCTCAAGTTCCCGATACGTTTTGGCAAATAGTAAAATGATCTCGGAAAATGCAGTGGTGTCATACATCTAAAATCGTTCAATACGCGAGTCCACCCCATTGCAGTAGCCACGAACACTTAAGTACGAATGCACAGAATCAATATGTGAAGACACCTTCGAGCACCACGCGTCAGCGCCTCCTACACTCCTTCAACCACCTCCCCGCCCTCTCCGCACACCCCTCCATCTCCCTCCCCCAC
>JAGFMK010000041.1:0-126881 GCA_021030975.1 Lichenothelia convexa | reverse complement strand
CGCGTTGATTCCGTGGATCAAACAAGCATTGGCAAGCTCATCGAATCGGTGGGTAGGATCCTTTTCATCAAAGTCACATCTGAGATTTCTTATTACGGCATATTTTCAGCGTCCAAGCCCTTACTGACTTTGGTCTGCCAGCAACGATGGGCGTTGGGGGATAACCTAGCAAAATCGACTCTGCATAAACGACCTCGCAGAAAAAGCGGCGAGTCCTCCAATGACGAACAGAAACGCGGCGAAAGGGAAGTTTCGGCTAGGGTAGGCTCCAATGAGTCTTCAAAATACGTCGTTGTCTCCGAAACCCTGTGCTGGAAGGATGAAGAGCTTCATCGACCCCAGTCACCCATCACAACCCCACCACCCCAGTGTTGGCCACCGAAAAGCTCATCCAGATTCATGCCTTGCAAGCCAGCCGTTCTATCCTGCAGACTCTGGACGAAATTGGTCCTTCGCCGGTATTCATGCTGAATCCTGGCTGTTGGCCCTGCACGAGATACGGCGGCAGTGGTCCATATAATTGGACATGTGTATAGTTGCTCATGACGAAGTCGCTCACCAAGGGTGTGGACGTCTGATGTGACGTCAACCCTGATACACCCGCACTTGAACTGAACGGCATCCTAAGTCCGGCGGGTATTTGCTTCAAGCGCACAAAGAGGTTAATTAGGATAGTCGAAGGGGTCTGTCGAGGGAAACATCAAAGCAGCAAGCTCTGTAAGAGCCGGGTTGTTGTTGAATTGTTGGAGATGCTGCTGTGGTGTCATGCTGAAATTTGATTGGGGTGTAAGCAAGAATGAGTTGTTCAAAGAACTCCCCGAATCTTGTGCTATAGCAGGATTGCCATAAACTTTGTTTCTTTGTTGTCCGTGAGGTGAGTTTATCGAGCTTGTCGAGTTTCTCGAGGACACATCTTGCTGGTAAAAGGATGGCTGAGAAGGATACGAAGTCTGCGTCAAATTGGAAATGTGCGAAGGTATAGATGCTGCTCGCTGCGGCTCCATACTCTTCACTGTTTGGCTCACATCGGGATGACTTCTCGCAGCTTGTAGCGTGGGTGGCTCCGGCGCCGGTCGCTTCGTGCCGTGGGAGACCGAGCCTTGTCGTTTTGTCACCATCGCTGGCAGCTGGTCGAAAAGTGCCTGCACAGTTGTAAGTGCTGTGCCGCGTGATTCACAAGAAAACTAACCTTCAGAGTTACCGAGCATCGATCAGCGGCCATACTCCGGTTGGTAAGCCTTGTCAGTATTTCTTTCCCTTCGTAAGCATCCCCTCAACACATCCCTTGTCGTCTGACTATCCTGATTGTCAAGTGCAACAAAGACGAGGGTAAGTATGGCGAAAAGGGTGGTGTAGATAGTAAACTAGTATGCTCCAACTAGAAGACCCATTCTTTTCATCTCCCGGGTGATATGGATAACATTCCGAGCAACACTAACACAGGCAGCTGCACAGGTATAAGAACGCTTGTCGAACTTGGAGACGTGCACTCCCGGCGATAGATAGTAAAGGAAAGGGCGGTACAGAAGCATTTGCGCATGTGCATATACTATACGAAGGAGTTGTTGTACCCTAGGTTCCAGTCAGTCGTGTTGATAATGTACCCTGAACCTAGAATGACACGTACCGGCGAACTTCGGGGGAGCATCACCGCCAGGCCTTAGCGCCATCGGTAATGCTTCCATCCATAGTTGCAGCTCTTGCTCAATATCACGGATTTTGGCGTGACGCACCGTGTAGGAACATGTTTTGCAGGTATCTCCACAAGAACTGTCTGCGCGATATAGCGTTTTGATTGGGTATACATATCTTATCACCTTGCCCAATATCTTGACGAGGGAGGTGTGAGCATTTGCGGCAGCCACTAAAGATATCTCGCCTTCTGGCATGGTTTATATGCCTTCCTCGGTGATGTATTCATCATCGACTTCGGTTGGGAGATCTTGATCGATGTCGTCGTCGCGGAGCATCTGCGGGAGCCCGATAAAAGCACTTACGTAATTATCCATCTTCCGGATGACCCAGAAGACCCGCTTTCTAGACTCAGCTTCTATCGGCGTGAAGCTATCGCTGAAAGACCTGTGCAAGCCCATACGTAGGGCCGATCGCAGTGCTCCACCGATGTAGGCATAGCATGTAAATAGTTCGGCGGATGACTGGAGGAATAGTATTATGAAGATGATAGCTCATTATTTTCGAGCTGCTCGTACGATTTGGCAACTAAATAGCGCTCGGATTTCGTTTTCGCCTCGCCTTGGGACACGACGCGTAGATTCTTCCCCTCTAGAAGCTTCGACTTGCTTTGGCCGCCAATTCGAATAATCTTCTCAATACCAATCTCGATAAGATGCTCAAGGAACTGATCTAATGCGTGATTGGTGTAGCATCTGTACAAGGTCAACTCCTAAGTTTATAAAACGAATAAAACTGTGAACTTACACTACAACCACGGGTCCTAAGTTTGCCGCCTCCTTGCAAGCTAAGAGAACACTCATCAGTCTGACACCGAGGTATGACTTGCCAGTCCCTGGTGGTCCTTGGATGAAAGCAAACTCGCGAGTTAGCGCCGCTATAAGTGCTAAGCACTGCCCACGGTCAAGTGATGTTCGTGCCTCAAGCTCATCAACACTAACAACATCATCGATTGAGACTCCGGGGCTCAAAGACAGTCGATCACCTTCCGATTTCAATATAGAATCTAACGGAAATAGAAAGTCCTGACCCCGAGCGTAGAGAGGGAGAAGAATATCTAGCTGCTTAGCAAACTCAGTGTGGCGGTCTGGCAGAATCCATTGACGGAATGGCAAGCGGCCGAAGCGATGCATGTTTTGAAGATTCTCCAAGATAGGAAGAAATGTGGCAAGTAGAATCCCAGGGAACTCAATTAAAGCCCCCCGTGTACCCTGGCAGCTCAGTTGAATCAGATTCTCCAAGTCTGACTGATTGCGGGTAGCAAGTTTAGTGACAATGGTTGATATATGGTCGTGAGAACTAAGACTGTAAGATGCCTTGTGATCAGTACATTTCTCACTGACTGTGAAAAATAGAAGAGAACTTTTGTTGTTGATAAATGAGACAAAGCACAGCAAAGAACCTTCTTCAAGGCGTTTCGAATCTTCCCACCACTTACGCCTATCAGATGCAGACTTCTTCCGAAGAGGTTGGAGCTGGTTGAACGAAACATGAGCTTCGATACCTCGATTTCGGTTGAATGAGACGTAGGCAATGTGGGCTTTTGTATAAGGATACGCTCGCATATCAGCTTCGAATTGTCAAGTAAAGTCGGGTCATCCGTGATAGAGTTGATTAACCCCCCAAGCGCCTCCTTTAACTCCCCGAAGATGTCATGACGAAGCAGACGGAAATGGGTGTCAAGGTGCCGTGCCACAGGGTCGTTGAGGAAATACGGCTGATCGAGATCGGTGCTAGGCAGAAATTCTGGATAATCGCTTCGAATCTCATCTTCTGTTGGAAGAATTTTGATCTTTGTGATATCCCCATTTTCATTATCGTGATGTCCTCCTGATACGATGATTTGTCGAGGATATGTTGACTTGACCACAGCAGTCGAAACCCCGTCGACATTCGGAGCCTCCACGTCTGCAAGCAGGCCATTTGCACGTGCTATGATGGCTCGAAGCTCACTGCTCTGATTGTTGACTACTTGGAACGCCGGAGACGTGTCTTCAATACCCGTGGCTTCTGCGAGGTTCTGTAATGAATTGATGAGATCTGAAAGTTCTTCGTTGAAGGCAGCTCGTTGTTCTCTCTTCAGTATCTCTCGTAGCGAAATTAGCGTCGTAATAAGTGCCGTTTCCACTGAGGCTTTCGAGACATCAGAATCGCAGTATGCGTCGGCTATGTTCGTGCAAAGACGACGAAAAAAAGGAATTGCTCTGGTTCCATTGCTGCCACTGATGAAGTTGTACAAGCTTCCGACGAAGGTATCCACAGATAAACAGTCTACCATGGCTGGATGTGTAATTACCGAAAGAAAGGGCTGCGCAAGTGCAATAAAGGTAGCGCATCCATCGCTGTATGATACCATACTCAGGACTGCCTTGATATGCTCACGGCCGTAGTTTTCCTCTGCATCAAGGTCTCGTAGGAGCATCTGTTTCCAGTCTCTATCCCCTTCGTTCAAAATGTTGAGAGCACCGTTCCATAGGAGTTCAATCGTTCTGGTGTCGTTTGGTGTTGGAGGTCTTTTGATGAGCCTTTTCCACGAATTATAGTCCTCTCTCTCCCTTTTCTGCTCTGGCATATCTGCCATTCCTCCATTTTGCTGTTTGGTGCTGGTCGATATGTCGTGAGAATAGGCACAGTTATCGCCATATCGACAATGCTCTCCTTGCTCGATAAATCGACAGATTCGAGGTCCGCCCCGCTGGATATTGCCGCCTCTACTTCCTCTAGCGCTCCGGTTCCATCTAACCCTTCTGTTGCCTGTATTCTCTCCTCTCCAGCCTCTGCCCGCCGTGCCGCCCTGCCTGTATTCTTCTCTTCCACCAAACCCACTTCCGGAAGTCGACCCTCGCCATTTCTGCCCAGGCGTTGCCATCACTATGAAGTACGTCAAAGTTGAAGTCGATTTACAGTGACTGTTGTCAGAAGATAGGTTAACAAAAGAAAATCAAGAAATAGAAGTCATCAAGACGCAGCTCACTCGAGAAACTGCCATCATGCATCTGCTAACGCCGAAACACATAGCGCTGTCATTATTCGTTGCAGGATTGGCTTTTTGCAAGATGCTCGAGAGTTCTATCCCTTCTGCAGCCTTCTGCACGAGCTGCTCATGTGCATGCCTGCCAACGAGGGAAAGGGACCTGGCGAAGCGATCAGCGTTTCTGCTACACGTGTGCATTATGGGTGCGTGAGCCCGATGAATGGGAGTTGCACTGCCAGGAACACCTGAGAAGTCTTGAGCTACGATGCGATGTCTTCGAGATCAGAGGCAGTGTGACTATCGCGGGATATTGTCCGTTTTGCGCAAACGACAGCACTCGGTCTGCCAGCTCTCGGTGGCAGCAATTCACGCGATCGACAGTGTTGTGGTCGCATATTGCAAAGCGGCACCTTAACCTGATTAATTTCGTTCCTCATCCCGTACGTTGCCCACATCCCTCTTGTAACGATGAGCTCGCATGTAGAGAGGATTTCGAACAGCATTTGGTCGATATCCATAAACTAAAGATTACCACACTACTCGACCGAAGAGCTACGATGAATGAGCGGAGCAGGAAGCGAGCTTGGAGGAGAGATCCCGAGTCTGCGCCTCGGCGCAAATTTCCAAGGATTCATTGAATGTCTTTTAGCCCTATGAGAAGTTTTTATGAGAGCAGTGTAGCTACAGCGCGAGGCGTCGTATACTGCCAAGTAACAACGCAGAGCCGAAATTTTAGGCTGTTGGGTGCAATGGTTGCCTTCGATGCACGAGGCGAGGGCGACGACTCCCGGAACAGTGAGACCTCCTTGGCGTTGACACTATCTCAGAAGATGATTGAGTTTTTGAGGCGGGAACCCGAGGCTCCGCTGCCTGAGTGGGAAGTAAGGAACATCCAGCCATGTGCTGATACCAACCTCCGACCTACATTGTTGCATCGTTGCGATCTGGATATATAACCAGCCTTCTAACGCGGCGGACCAAAGGTATCTTCACGAAGTAGTCATAGACTTTCACAAGACAATACAGCAATGCACACATTCAGGCCCTATGGACCTTCGTTGCTTTAAAGATAGTTTGAGAATGTGCCAGCTTCAACAAACGACAGGTCGTGCGATGGCAAAGTGGAGCAGAAGTGCGTCATAACATCCTTGATATCTCACTCCATGGGCTGATCACCGGCGCCAGGTGCCTGCACGGAAAACGCGTGAAGAGCCATGGAACGCAGACATCCTTACAATGCCCAAACAATAGGACGCAGTTGCTGGCAAACATCAGACACACTAATCATACAGGAAGAACATCAGATACTTCGGCGACCACTGTAGACAAAGCAAGCTAAACCTTGAAGACTTGGCGACGCAACTCTTTCGCTTTGACATCAGCCAATCCTTCAAGCGCCCTCCAAATCCGCGCAAGCAATTCCGCAACCATATTTCGTGGCATCTTGTCGAGATCTTCCCAAGTTGGCGACGAGTGGGCAGTCCACGATCCGTCAGACATCTCAACTGCGCACTCCATATCGGATGGTCACTATCAGCCAGCTGCACGCATGCTGAAAGCGATCGGGAACTGGCGTAGCCTAACTCATCGCATCCTGAACGGGAAGTAGCTCCTCCTGCCACGCTGTCAACATGGCCACTCTCGTGCAAAGATTCGGCGACCTCGCGTTCCGTATGCAGATCACCCTGCGAAGGAGTGATAGTATGTGAGATGCCACTGATAGTTGAACATGCTGAAGAGAGTCGGAGGGTAGAGTGTCCATTCTTATAGATCTATGCCATCCACACTGTCACCATAAATAGTGATTCCGTCTATGTATGCCAACGCCAGAGGCTTCCCATTCTTGTGGGTCTTTTAACGTCTCCTCCTATTGCTTCGCGAAACCGCGACCAAGCAAATAGGATCGTCGTCTCCATGGTGTTTGGCGCTGGGATCACGTCTTGAAGTCTCTCTTCCCGTCGTATGAACTTCTTGCTCTGACACACCCTGTTGCATCGCATCTGACACAACCTGTTCTACCGCCAACATATCCTGCGACATCCGTATGTGCCAAAATTAGCTCCTCCATTCAAACTGCCTGACACATCCTGTTGCATCGCACCTAACACACCCTCTTGCCCGGTCGACATATCCTGCGACATCCGCGTGTGCCAAAATTAGCTCCTTCATCCATTGCATCTGACACCCTGTTGCACCGTCGGCACATCGCATGTCGTGGCATGAGGCATCAACGGGGCCCGTTGCCATCATGTGATTGAGCTCTCTGAAACGGTCCGTCCTTAGATCCCTCTGGCACTACATAGTCTGCTGGAAAAGCTCTCTTATGTGCATCTTTGCGTTATAATTTAGGAATTCTGAGCCCAATATCTTGCTAAAATCCGCAAACTTGAAGTGTAATATAATGGAATTTCAAGCAGATTCTGACAGTTTCTATGTTGATGGCTATGTGGCTCATATTTAGTGGCTGAGGAGGCGCGTAGAGGGAGAACTAAAGGCTTAACCCGAGGAGTGGAAAATGCCGTCGGGACGAGGCTCGTCTCGAGGCTTAAGAATACCATCGGGATGAGGCTCGCCCTAAGGTTCAAATACGCCGTGAGGATGAAACTTGGCCCAAGGGTTGAGAGTGCCGTCGGGATAAGGCTCGCCACCGGGATAAGGCTCACCGTAAGGTTCGAAAAAACCCCAAGGTTTGAAAAACCCCCAAGGTTTGAAAAACCCCCAAGGTTTGAATACCCCGCGAGGATGGAAATAGCCCTAAGGATTAAGAATACGGTGGGGATAAGGCTCACCCTAAGGTTCGAAACACCCACAAGGTTTGAATACGCCGCGAGGATGGAAATAGCCCTAAGGATTAAGAATACGGTCGGGACAAGGCTCACCGCAAGGGTTGAGCAATCCCTGTTCTTTATACTTCCCGTAGGGGATGTGACTTCGGTGGGGACAAGGTTCACCACAAGGATTGAGCACCCCTTGTTCTTGAAGCATACCCCAAGAACAATACTTACCGCAGGGCATGTGACTTTGATGCGGGTAAGGCTGAGTGGCCGAGAGGATTCTGGTACCCTGCCACGCGGGTGACAGAATTGTTGGCAAACCTAAGTCATTCCGCAACGCAACGTATTACTAAACAATTATGTATTAATTTACCTCACTAGCTAGAATTATCTATAATTCTATTAGATATTATTCTATATAGTTAAATAAGATCATCTTATATAGAAAGCTAGGCTATATAAATACTATATTTAAGTATACTAAGGTGCGTTTTTATTATAGTATATATATAAAAGTTTAGGTAGGCTAAGAAATCTATCACCCGCATGCCTGCTACTTTTATAGTCTCTTTTACTATTCTCCCCTAACTATATATAAGCTATAGGGTTATAAAGATACTCAATATCTATTAGCTATAAAAAGGCTACTGCTATACGCTAAGGAATTATCTAATTAAATAAACTATCTATCTAAGAATAGGGGGTAGATATAGGCTATATACTATACGTCACGTGCTCGCTTATCCCGGCTAATATACCCCCTTATACTACTATCTATATAGAAAGTAGAGTGGACTATTAAATCTAGCTAATAGACGTAGAGTATCTTAAACGCTATAATCCTCCTTAACTATATAACTATACCCCCTAAATATGATTCCTTTACTAAATATATAGGTACCTAAATAGTCGCGCTATCCTAGCACTTATAGCTCTAGCTATACTAGTAACTACTATAATTACAACTATATTCTTACTGTAGTAATCTTAATAATATATATACCCCTTAAATATAGTTCCTTTACTAAATATATAGGTACCTAAGTTAACGACGCGCTATCCTAGCGCTTATAGCTCCCGGCCTATACTAAGTAGCTACTCTAATTACAACTATATATCGTAGTAGTAATCTTCTTAATAGTAACCTTCTTAATTAAACCTCCTTAATATAACCTCCTTAATATCTTGTCAAGGTCAGTTACTAGGTAGCCTAGTAGCCTAGACTAGAACGTAGAACTATTATAGAGACTGTAGATTATCCGTAGGTAATACCTAGCTAGATAGATAAGACGAAGCGTAGAGAGAGAAAGCTAGATACACGAAGCGGGTAGAAAACCTAGTGCGCGCAGTTCCGGTCCGGACTAACGATACTCCAGACCATAAACCATAGACTCTAAATCAATTCGTAACAGTAGCCCCCCCTCTTAAGACCGAAGCTCCTGCGAGGTCGTAAATCCTCCTAGGCTGGAATTCTTATAATAATAACAACGTAGCTATCTCTGTATAGAATTTTACGTGACCTATATAGAAGTTATAGAGCTTGACATACTCTATAAGTTTTATATAGAGCGTTAATCTTTCTAGGGCTTAGTTGCATAGATATCACAGAAACCGTGTTGTCTATTAGATAGTCTAACAGTCGCCCAGTTGGCTAACTGATGCGGCTTAGCTGTCTGCGGCTTTGCTGTGGCTAGGTTCCTGGATTTTATAGAGGTAATTCTTACAACAGGAATAACTTCGCTGCACTCGCTTAGAATTTTACGTAACCTATACGAAAATTGTAGAGCTCGACTAGCTCTACAAGTTTCGTATAGAACTTTAGTCTTTCTAATGCGTCGTTGCGTAGCTAGAGCGCGAAACGTATTTTGCGAGCAGCTGGCCGTCCGGGAATTCTGCTGCGCAGCCTGCTGGCTCCCGCTCTGCAGGCTGTATGTGACGAAAAATATTGGAAAATCCATAACTCCATAACGCGCGCTCCGAATTTGTCAAACAATAGGTCAAAAGATAGGGCTCGACAAGCTCTATAAGATTCGTATAGAGACTGAATTCGTAGGAGCAGTGGTTCCTAAGGTAGGCACCGTAGCATTCTTAAGGGGTTGTCCCTTTATCTTCTCATTTATGAACTGGTAACAATTTATCTTTGGCACAGTGGTTAAGCTGACCTGCCGTAAGGCAGTATACAAGGCCTAGGAATTTGCCATTCCTGGGAATAGGGTCTAGGGCCCCACAGGCGAGTACATTGGTACGCAAGCCATGTGGGGTTACGGCTCCGCCTTGACTACTTGCAGGGGATGCCCCCGTAGCGCCGGGGAAGGGAATCCAGTTTCGGCTGGTAGTACTAGGTCCGGTGCTTATTCAGCGTTCTGAGGCTTCAACGATCAGACAACTGTTAGGGTTATCCTGCAAGTAAGTCGAGGCTTAAAGCTTTGCTACTTGGTGCCTTGGTGAATCCTTTTAGTCTTAAGTAACTTAAGTCTTCTTTTAGTTCCTAGGTAGTCTTTTTCTATGCCAGAAGGTGTAGAAACTTAGTAGCACATAGCTTTTGTGGATATTTCTCGTGAAATTCTTGGACTAGGTCTTGACAGTTACTTAGGCACTCAGGTGGTTCCCAGGTAGGTATTTCGTAGCCGATCCACTTAACGTAGTACATAGTATTATGTCTTTGTCGTTTACTATCTAGGATTTCTTGGACTTTGTATTCTTCTTGACCGTCTGTAATAATAGGCGGTGGCGGTAGGTTTCTTTGACCGGGTAGCGGATCCTCTGCAGTAGATTTTAAAAGACTAACGTGGAATACGTTATGGATTTCCGCGGACGGCGGTAAAGCAAGTCGGTAAGCCGTAGAACTAATAACCTTAGTTACTAGAAATGGTCCATGATTTTTCCAATCTAGCTTCCGTGATGGCCGTTCTGTACGAACATTTCGAGTATCTAGCCAGACATAATCCCCTTCTTTAAATATAGGAGATGGTATACGTAAGCGGTTTGCTTGGTCGACTTGATTTGCTTAGGCGAGAGAGATTTCTTCACGTAGGTATTCTAGAAGTCTATCCATTCTTTCTTGGAACGCATCAGCAGCAACTAACTGTGCCCTAGTACGTCTATCCCCTTGGCGCGGTGTTTCCGGTTCAAATCCTAGACGCGGGTGGTATCCGTAGTTAGCAAAGAAGGGCGTAGTCTTGATACTTTCTGATAACGAATTATTCTGTGCAAATTCGGCCATAGGTAACCAATCTACCCAGTCGTCCTGTAAGTAGGTAATATAGCTTCTTAGGTACCGTTCAATATCTTGGTTTACGTGTTCCGTTTGACCGTCTGTTTGTGGGTGATAGGCCGTTGACATTAGTAATTGAATCCCTAATCGTTGGCATAGACGTCGCCAAAAAAGCGAATCGAATTGCGTTCCACGATCCGAGACGATTGTCTTAGGTAGGCCGTGGAGTCTCCAGATATCCCGGACGTATATATTAGCTACCGCTAGAGTAGAGGTACCATGGTTCTCTGTAGTACATGGCGTAAAATGTACTTGCTTAGATAGCCGGTCCGTAACTACCAGAATATTGTCGTAATTAATTCCGTTACGTTGACAGAGAGGAAGGCCCGTGATAAAGTCCATTGATATATCAGTCCACCTACGTTCAGGGATAGGTAGAGGATTTAATAAACCTTGGCGGCGTGAACGTGAAGCCTTAGCTCTAGCACAGGTGTGGCAGTTACGGATATATCGTTTGACATCGTCCTTAATATTTACCCAGTAGTAGTTACGGGTAATCAGTTCGTAAGTACGTGCAATACCGGTATGGCCTGTGGACGGACTATCGTGATAGAGCCGTAATAACGTTAGGCATAGGTTGTCATTCTCTGGAATCCATAGCTTAGACTTATAGTAAAGCCTATTATAGTCTTCCTTAAAGTCCGCAAGGGATAGCTTTAGCTTTCGATCTTGTGGCGGTAGACGTCGTATATTATTCCGTAGACAGTTAAATATCCGTAACGTGAGAGAGTCCTTTAGGGCTAGGGAGCTTTGTTCTTGGTAGACGTTTGCAATAGATTCTTCAGTATTTACTTCTAGGATATCATTTGCAGCAATAGGTAAGAGGTCTTGGATTACTTCTTCTGATAGATTTTCCGGCTTTAGAAGCACTTGATTCTGATACTTTAGACGACTATCTCCCTCTCCTAGGGGGAGATCTCCTGATCTCCTAGTTAAAGCATCCGGTTTAGTTCCTAAACGGCCTGGGTGGTACTGGATCTTAAAATTGAATTGACTTAGAAACTCAGCCCATCTTGCCTGACGTCTTGTAAGTGTCTTTGTTGTCATAAAGTATTCTAAATTCCGATGGTCTGTAAGGACTTGGATAGGTACCCCGGAACCTTCTAACTCTGGGCGCCACTCTTCAAATGCCCGAATAATAGCTAGAAGCTCTTTATCGTAGATTTCGTAGTTATATTCTGCAGGGGAGTGCTTCTGTGAAAAGAAGGCTACCGGCCGTAGGATTCCATCAGCACCACGTTGCGATATAATTCCAGCGGTAACAAAGTCAGAGGCGTCGGTTTCTATAATGCATTCTAGATCCGGGTCGAAGTGCGCTAGAATTGGTGCTGTAGTAAACGCGGTTTTTAATTTATCGAAAGCTTCTTGGCACCTAGTAGTCCATTCAAAGTTGACATCCTTTCTTGTAAGACAGTGGAGCGGCCGTACAATTCTTGAGAAGCCGTAAATAAAACGTCGGTAGAAATTTGCGAAGCCTAGGAATGATTGAATATCTTTAACGTTTCTTAGAGTAGGCCAATCTATAATTGCAGATATTTTCGACGGATCCATTTTTATTCCAGAGGTAGAGACAATTAATCCGAGATACTTTACTTCTTGGACGTAGAAGTTACACTTAGTAATATCGACTTGGAGACCCGCAACTTGTAGCTTAGCAAGAACTTCCCGAACATGCTTTTTATGCTCTTCTAACGAATCGCTATAGATTAGGATATCGTCAATATAGGCCGTACAGAAACGGTCTAAATATTCGAATAGCATATCGTTGATATAGTGCTGGAAAGTGCTCGGAGCGTTAGCAAGTCCAAAGGGCATAACTAAGTACTCAAATAGTCCAAAGCGGGTTTTAAATGCTGTAAGCCATTCTTGACCGTCTTTAATTCGGATCCGATTGAACGCGGCGATAATATCAAGCTTGGTAAAGTACTTAGCTCTTGATAGACGATTTAGGGTTTCCCGGATTAACGGTAAAGGATAACGATTCTTAACCGTAATATTATTTAGTCCGCGGTAGTCGACACAAAAGCGTAGGCCGCCTCCTGGCTTCTTAACAAATAGGACAGGAGAGGCAACTGGTAACGAACTAGGACGGATAAACCCTTTCTGTAAATGGTCGTCAAGGTATTTTCGTAGGACTTGTAGTTCCCCTTGGGACATTCCGTATAGACTTGATATCGGTAGCTTCGAATTCGGTTCTAGGACTAAGTCATGGTCATAGACTCGGTGTGGCGGTAACTGGTCACTCTCTTGTTTAGAGAATACCGGTAGGAAATCGTGGAGTTCCTTAGGTAGTAACGTCTTAGGATTAATATTAGGCTTCGGTGCAAGAGCCTTCTCAATATCCGCCATTGTAACAGAAAATATTTCACAAGTCTTACGTCTAGCTAGCATAGTAAATGCCGCAGCATTTACCTGTGCAATATCTAGAGTCGGTGAACTAGCATCTTGGTGTATAGTCTTAGTGTCTTTGGTGGTAGATAGGTAACTTTTAGGTGTTGTACAGGCTGGGGTTTGTTTCTCAGGTTTCCCTACTTTAGCCTTCTTAAATATAGGCTGGGGTAGTATATCTTGATCCCACCAATGGACATAATTCTTAGTTCCTTGAGTACCTAGAGGGCGTAATATAGACCGCGGTCTATTCAATTCCACTTGACGTAATCGAAATGACATAGATTTCTTAGGTCTCCTAATAGAATCTTCTTCACTAGGACCGTAGTAGGACATAGACGGTTGAACGATAGCGTAGGGCGTAATAGGTATCTTAGAAACCTGACAGTGATCCTGGCAGTAGCTAGATATAAATCGTAACGTATGGTCTCTCCCTTGGTAAGTCGAATCGTGAATATAAGACCATTTCGTTCCAATTGAAACAGGATACTTAGATAACTTAGTAACAAGTAAGACAGCATCGTTTTCTTTGTGGAAAGCTTTAGAATCTCCGAGCGTAAGGGACGAAGCCCGGATAGCGGTAGTAAGGGCGTTATGAATAACCCTTCCGTCGTAAGCCGTAATACTCCGGGGATTCTTTAGTTTAAACGTTGGTATCTTATTTTGATAGACATAGTCTTTATCAATCAAAGCATAGCAAGCGGCGCCGGTATCATAGAGTGCTAGGACATGGAACGTATTTATTCCCGTAACGATTTTACAGTTATAGATAGGGCTTTCACCGTAAAGCTCTTCTTCTGTAAGGGACATAGAATTCATGCTCACTAGCCCCTGAATGAGTCTCTTATCAGGGGCACACCGTTTCCCGATTTAGGGCTTTCAGGATGGCTAGGACTAGCTTGATATAAATTAGTCCTAGGTGGCGTAGGCGGACGTGGATTCTGAATTGCTAAATTCTGGACCAAAGGGGTCGTAGAGCGGGAAGCGGTAACCTGGGCGTAGGATCTTTGAGGTGATACCGAACGGGAATAACGAGACGGACTAGGACTAGAACGGCGCGGTTGGTTGGGGCAGTGAATTCTCATATGTTGGCCACCGCAATAAAAGCAAAGTCCTTGTTGACGACGACGTTCACGCTCTAATTCGGAGACTTTAGCACGGTTTCCGGTATGAGATAGATCCATTGGTTCAGTAGTCGGTATAGGTGTCTGCGGAGTAATAGCGGCCGGACGGAATGGGATAAACGGGACGATAGGACCAGGGGACCTGGGACGGAATGGAGTATTATTAACCGGCCTAGATAGGTGTCTAGGAGCAGCTTGGAACTGACGCAGACGGTTATCTAGTTCTTGCAAATGTTTAATAACGTCTTTAAATTCCCGCGTAGGTGGTGGGCTTGAGATAAGTAGTAAACGTAGCTCCTGGGAAATATTCTGCTCTAGTAGGACTACTAAAGCGCTTTCGGGGTATTCTGCTTCAAGTCGTAGACGTTGAAATTCCGCAAGGAAAGTACTAAACTCTTGATTTCTTTGATGTAGTTGAAAGAGTTTTGCTTGGGCATTTGCAACACGGTTTGGGTCACCAAACGCTGTTTCTAGAAGATTTAGAATATCCCGAAAATCATTTAAGGTGATAACCCCTTCCTTAATATAAGGTAAGACCTGAGCGTAGGCAACCTTAGAAAGTCGACTGCAGACGTAAATCATACGCTGTTGTGGTGTAGCATACCGATCCGAATTTGCCGTCATCTTATTGAAAACCTGACTCTTAAACCGCTCAAAGTCCTGACGATCCCCTGTAAATTCGGCTGGATCAGGTAGGCGTTCCGAAAGGTTAACCCTAATAGGATTAACCGGAATTGGTGCTTGGATTGGTACTTGGGACGATTGGGTAGAGGGTTGGCTAGAGGTGCTAGAGGGGGTCTGTAGGGTCGTACGGGAGACTTGGAGTCGTCTTTGGAGATCGTGGACGTCAACTTGGAGTTGGACATTGTGTTCGCGAACCGTTTGGTTATTTACTTGTAGTTGCTGACCTTGTTCGCGTAGGGTCTGGATATCTGTTTGGAGTTGACTGTTTTGCGTAGAAACTTCAATACATAGAGAACGAAGCGAAGAGATAATTGTCCATAGGTTCTCAGGATTAGTTTGAAACATAGAACTAAAGACTTCGGGCTCGGTAGGGCATAGCGAAATCAAGTTTAAAAGAGTAGTCGCCATAGTAAACTGCGGTAGATAGATAGGTCCTCGGACCGAGTATCTATCTAGGGTAGTAGAGTAGGTAGACGCTTCGTAATGTCAAGGTCAGTTACTAGGTAGCCTAGTAGCCTAGACTAGAACGTAGAACTATCGTAGAGACTGTAGATTATCCGTAGGTAATACCTAGCTAGATAGATAAGACGAAGCGTAGAGAGAGAAAGCTAGATACACGAAGCGGGTAGAAAACCTAGTGCGCGCAGTTCCGGTCCGGACTAACGATACTCCAGACCATAAACCATAGACTCTAAATCAATTCGTAACAATAAGATAGGTAAGCTTTAAAACTGTCTAATTATCAAGCTAAAACCTATAATAGTACTTAGAAAGAGGGGCTAGAAGGCGGAAGGACTAGACGAATAAGTATAGAACCGGCTACGGTAATTTATTATAATATAGATCTCGGCCTTATATAGGGCTTCTAGTTAATAAGCTTTATAAAATAAGCTTTTCCTATATCTTCGACATTTTATATCTAGCTACTATATACGATATTATTTCTTAGGTTCTTTAGTAGATATAACCTGTTCTTAATAAGGATAAATGCTATAATAGCGGAGAACTCTTAACCTAGAGCTCCTAAAACTTTTACTATAGGGCAGCTTATAGTATCTATAATTATTATTAACCGACTATAACTTTTAGGCGTACTTTAGAATCGTCTACTATAGGGTGCCTACCTTCTTTAAATATCGATAATACCCCATATAAATAAAGGCTAAAAATATACTACCGCTTAGAATACCGTAAACCACACTCCTAGGACCCAGTCGGCGGCTAGCAGATTCTCGGTTAACTACTCGGCTATATCTAAGAGGTAGACAAGACGGAAACCTAGGAAGGGGGTCTCTAGAAACTAATAATAGAATAAAGAATACAGGCTAGGGTTCCCTGCTTAAATATAGGATGCTATTAATACAAGCGCGCGCTTATATTATTAGAACTTCGTCAAGATGAACGTATGGAGAATCTTATTGGCAGATGTATCAAGTTTTACTGGGTACGCCGTCCGCAAACGATTTGGCTCTATCGCTAGGAAACTAGGACAGGAGTAGAATTCCGCTTGATGTGATCGGCTTGAATAGAACTCCGTATCAATGACAGAGTGCGCCGCTAAGAGGAAGTTCTGAAGGTTCTAACAATGCTAACAACTAAAGACATGTTTCCTAGCAAATTCAGACTAGAGTTTACTAGCTTCTGCGCTATCCTGATCGCGAGGATGATCTAAACATTTTCTAACACTTTCGCATAACCAGCCCATTCATTGCGTACACTTTCTGGTTTAACTCTCTTGATTGCTGTAACTCCGGAAAACTGCTGGCTGTGTCCGCTAGAGCATTTCGCCCACATGTATGAACGACTTGGAGACCCAGCTTGATCGATACCCACGCATTTAATGATGGACACCGTGCGCAAGAGCTGCATGGTTCATATAGTGTTCCAGCCCCCGTAACCACTCTGAGCAATGAGGGTGCCTGCATTGGAAGTCTCGTTTAAACCGTCCCTCCTCGACGTGAATCTTGAGATGATTCTAAAAGGTGCATTTCCGGCTAAACGGGCGGGTTTGCCTCTCTCTTGAGAACTACCCATCGCCTATGCAGATGAGACATACGCGCTCGGAAAACACCAATGGATATGGGTTCTGGGTGACGTCAACTTCTTCATCCTTGACTGGTGAGATGATTTTAGCTATGTCCGTGGGATTTTCAAAGCCCGAGACGTCCTTTGACCCTCGCTTGAGAAGCTTCTGCTGTTTCTGAGCGCCGGAGGCACCGTAGTCCTCCAAAAAGTGCTTCGTTCCCGCTGCACCTTGGAGCCGCTCAGCCTGACGAAGTTCCGGACTGTTTTGCGAATGGACGGCACTGTTTCCCTTTGAGACCTTCTGACTTTCCTGTCGGCGGCAGAGCTTGACAAGATTGCGAATGAATGTAATGCGCAGCTTTACGGCTCGGGTCTCATCGAGCTTGTCCAGGGACTGGGATAATAGTGCTGAAATGGCAGCGCGCTCCCGAATTCATATCTTATTACGGGCCGGTTGGCGGAATGGGAAGTGCTGATCCCGCTCAGCTGCCTGCCTATCTCAATCGTATCGATCGAGTCATGGAATTCCGAGATGGCTTGGTTTAGCCGCTTTCTCCGTAATGTGTTAACCATATTGTTTACTTCCCGGTTGATTCCTCCATATCGGTCATACAAAGCTGTTCCCTTGGCTGTCTCAATAGAGCGGTGTCCTCGGGCAAGGATCTTCTTCTTGCACCGGCTACGCCTCTCGCATCCGTGCCACGGACCGAATGAGGTCTTCTTCGCAGGGAGTCCTGAAGCAAATCGACTGGAAATCCCGCTCGATGAGGTCGGGCATGTAGAGCTCTTCATCCGTGCCGACGTGCCGATGGCCCATGGTTTGATTGCGTTCCTCTGGGGTGAGGACACCTAGATAGAGACACAGCTGTCAGCAGGAGCGGATCGGAAGCGACCGAGATATATGGCGAGCTTATATGCCAGCGGAAAACCCTTACTGTTGATGTTCCTGCCAGACGCCCGTCGTACCTGGTAGAGCTCAAGAGAATGCTCGAAACCGGCGACACGGCCAAGGTGGACAAAATGATCACGATACTTGTGGTATGTGAAAGCCTTATGTTCGGACACGCGGACGCCGTCGGAGTTTTTTTCGACGTCCCGGAAAATGGGTTACCTCGCCTTCTCCTTCCTAAACAGCAACCGGAGCGCTTGACGCTCCGGCGGAATCTTTAGACTGAAGATCTCCTCGACTGAAGTACACTTGCGTCCGTAGTCGTCATCTGTATAAGCGTATCCGCCAGGGCTATGCTCAACAAGTGCGACACGATGCAGAATGCTGGTGTTGTCTCGAAGCGAAATATGGATTTCTTACTGTTGTGAAGGTACTGTCAGTGAAGGACGCTATTACCCTTTGCAAGCGATTACCAACTTCTTGCCATTGTTCTTGGTATGTACTAGGTTGACCTTCGTAACGGTCGTGGTGCGATTGGGGTCCTTGTCATCGCGAACCTTCCGAAACTCAACATGCTTATGTGCCAGCGCCTCATTGCTGCCTTTTACACTGCTGCTTTCGACGAGAGCGCCCGGTCTCGTAGTTGTGGCGGCGCTCAAAAGGAGCAGGAGTGATATCTGGACTCGATGTCGACCGTGGAGCGCTCCGACATCTTTCACCCAGAGTTCATGACGGACGTTGTTCACATATTCACGATGTGTAAAATACTCAGCGAACACCTGCACGTAATGGAGCATTCGTAGTTGCGTTTAAAACGCATCTTTACTATAGATCTCAAGAAGCGCTGCTCAGTTTGTTCATATACGATGATTTGAAAGATCACTCAATCTTGAACTAATAGAATACGCGGTGTACCCTAGCCGCATGATTCATAAAGTGGTTCAAGCCCTCTAGCTTCTCCGAGCAGTTAGGATGCCTACATTCGAATTCCTGATCAAATAGTCCCTGCTTGATGTGGATTTTGAGATGCTTCTAGACGGTGCATTTCCGCGTAAACGGACGTAATCGTTCGGCCTTCGATAGCTGGTCGTTACCTATGCAGACAAGGTAGACCTGGTCCGCAAGCACCGTCAGGTATAGACTCTGGATGGCATCATCGTTCTCACATATAACTGCTGTAATCACCTGCGTTTTGACTTGGTCTTCCTGAACACCTGAGTTCTCGCTAGAGCCTTTATTAAAAGATCTCTACCGCTTCCGAGCTCCGTTATCGCCGGAATCAGTCGAAACGCGCTTCATACCGAACGCGCCTTTAGCTTTACCAGGCTGACTATGTTCGAATCGAACAGGAGCATTCTCTGTCGAGGCTTTATGTCGTCGGCTTTCCTGTTAGTGGCAGAGGTTAACAAGATTGCGAATAAATCTAGCCCGAAGCTGCATAGCGTGGTCCTTGTCAAGCTCGTCTAATGGCTAGGACAATAATCTTACGATAGTAGCGCGCTCGTAGAGTTTATATTGTATAATTACTCGAGTGAGTTCCGGCGTAGCCGTTCCACTCAGCTGCTTATCTATCTTAATCGTGTCGATAGAATCGTGAAAGTCTAGGATGGCTTGATCCAGTCGCTGTCTCCGCAATCTATTCATTAGGTTATTAATCTTACGCTTAATTTCTTCATATTAATTGTGTAGACGCGACCCTCTAGCAGCGTTAATAGGGTCATACCCTCGATTAGCGATCTCCTTCTTGTAAAGTTCTCATTTTTCGCGAAGCCTTACAAGCTTCGGGTGCATATTCACCTAACGCTTCTGCTTTTCATTGAGCTCTATAGGCGCCCACTCGTCTCGTGATAGTCCTATCTATATAACGGATCGTATAAGGAGATCTTATAATAGAGTTCCAAAATAAATCGACTGGAAATCGCGCTTAATGAGATTAGGTATATAAAACTGTTCGTAAGTGCTACCGTGATAGCCTATGGTCTAGTTTCGCTCCTCTAGAGTTAGGACGCCTAGTAGAGTTTCAGTCATTAATAGAGATAGTTCTAAGGAGTAGAGATACTTTATAGGGATAGAGTAGCTCCGGGGGAGATCTTACTGTTTATGTTTCTACTAGATACCCGTCGAACCTGGTAGAGTTCAAGTAGATATTCAAAACCGGTAAGACGACCTAACCACACAAAATGGTCGCGATATTTATAATATAGGAGAGCTTTGCTGTCGGATACCCGGATACCGTTAGGTGTTTTTTTAACGTTACGGAAGACAGGCTGTTTTACTATCTCCTCCTTAAATCGTAATCGAAGTATATCCTGTTATAGCGGGATTTATAGATTAAAAATCTCTTTAGCGGAAGTGAACTTCCTTCTAAAAGCATTATCTATGAGGGCTATACTCATAATATACAAAACAATACAGAAAGTGGGTATACTTTTAAGCCGAAATATGAACTTTTTCCTATTTTACGACTCGAGTTAGTAAATATATACTATTAGACAAGGCTACTAGTTTCACTAACCGTCTGCCTTTTCCCCTAGAATTCTTAATATATACTAAGTTTACCATCGCGATGGTTATAGTGCGGCTAGAATCCTTCACGTCACAAACTGTCGGCTAATTATCTAATAGAATAATAGGAGCTGATAAGAAGAAGTGTTGTTGATTAATCTATCTAAACTATTGAGAAGGAGAAGAATAAGACGACTGTAGGTAGCAGCACGTGACTAATGACTAATATATATAAACGCTATTTACTAGCCAACACACCCCCCTAGATTCGCCGCTTTGGGTGAATATAAAGCTATATCCATCGAATATGACTAAGTAAAAGGAGTAGAAGAAGTAGTATTAGGTTTATAGGCTAAAAGGTGTTAAATATCGACTAAATTCAGCTATTTATTGAATATTTCATAACGTTGTCTTGGCAGCGCCTTCGTCAATCTATCTGCTGGTATATTAATCGTCTTAATCCAGTTGACGCTAATACGGCGTTCCTAAACTTCCTAGTATAGCTAGTGCTGGTGTATATTAACATGATAAAGCTTCGTGGCTAATTTAGGTGATTCCTTCTATAGCAGTCTAATCGTCTGAAGGTTGTCGCAGTTGATAGATAGAGGCTGTTCAGTATTGAATTGAATGCCTTTAAAGAAGCGTTTCCACTATATAGCTTCCTTAGCGGCTGATAATAAGGATAAAAGCTCCGCTTCTATACTTAATATGGTAACTGTCTTCTGTTTACCAGCCCGCCAGTCTATTAGGCCTCTATACAGCTGGAATAAGTAACTATCTAAGCTCTTCCTATTAGCTAGATTATCTCTAAAGGCAGCATCTAACAAACAGATAAATATATCGTGGGTACTATCTAAGCCCCCTATATACTGTATAGCCAGAAACTTTATCCTAAATAGGTAGGAGATGACATAATCTGCAGCAGCCTAATAAATAGGAGACGGATTCTTCATAAATTCAGCTAATTAGGAACTAGCCTTTATAATATCCGCGCGTGTCGTCACGGCGGCGAAGTTAATAGATCTAATACGCTATTAGTATGCGAATATTTATTTAGAAGTTGCTTGTTTGTCATATAGTACTAGATCGTCGGTAACGAGTGGCGTACGAGGGTATTTTAACTGCTTATCAAGCTTGAATTTGGTAGCGATCTTGTCGATATAGGAGTCTTGGCACAGCTATAGCTTCCTATTTACACGGTCACAAAGAATTTAGATACCTAGGAACTATATAAGGTCACCCAAAGATCTGACCTTATATCTGGTAAACAGCTTCCGTTTAAACTGGGCCAGATAAGTGCTATTTTTATCCACACTAATCGCGATGATATTATCGACATAGAAGAAGATAATAAGGTGTTCGCTGGCAAACAGGCAGTTGACGCCTGGAACAGGATATAGTCCTAATTCTTCCAGCGTAGATAATAGATTATTTAACTATAGTAGGGGTGATTATTTTAAACCGTATAACGCACGGTAGAGGTATAGAATAAGGTTATCCTTGTGGAAACCTTCTAGGTATTCGCAGTAGACGTCTTCGTTAATCACCGCGTTAGTAAATACATTTGACACGTCGTATTATTTACAATTAAGATCAAAAGCAGCGATAATTGCTATAAGCGCTCTGAACGTACGAATTGCTAGTATTACTATATAGGTGTCTTAAGTGGTAGATTGGAGATTACCACGTATATAGAGACGTGCTTTAAACTTTTCTAGGAAACCGTCGGTATCCACTTTATATTTAAACACCCAAATAAGCGGTATAGCCTATTTAGCAGCGTCTTAGCGTGGTATAAAGGAGAACGTATTGTTGTCTTCCAGCGCAGTAAGCTCCTTCTTAGTGGCCTCGATGAATTGGGCCTTAAATGGATGCTTCAGCACTTAACGCTAGGACTTTAGTTCTACTAGCAAGTTGTCTCTATAGTATATAGACGTCTTAAATGCAGATAAATCCTTCTATAGAGCAATAGAAAATGTGGCTATATAGCCTAATAGTTGTGGTATACGCTCTAGTAAGGCAGTATACGCGAAACGACGATTTGAACGACGCTGGCGTGCAGTTCCTTCTGGTAGTACGTTGTCTAATAAGAGATTAGACGAGACTTCTCTTCGGTATGTTGCTATATTCGGTGTAATAGCTGCTAATTCAGACGTGTATAATTGGCTAGGATCAATTGGAGGAGCTTCTGGAGTAGATAAATCTTCTACTAGATCTTCCGTATGATTGTTAGGAGTATACAGATCCTCTGTAGTAGGTTCTTCTTCTGGGGTAAATATAGCGGGGCTAGCTGTTAAAGAAGGTGTATAGACTAATTAGGTCAGTTCTAGGGTCGGTTCAGGAGTAAGATAGGTTCCAGCAGCAGACGTGATCTTACTAGCGTCTTGCTGTTCGATAAGATCGACGGTATCGACGGTATCGTCAACGTCAGTGACGTCTTAAATGTCTATAGCTTTTATATATACTGTGGAATCTTCTACGTATACCGCGGGTTGAACGCTAGCTATTAGCTTAGGTAGATCGATTACTTGAATGACGTCTTCTACCTCTTATCGTAGAAGGTGGAATAAATCAACGTCGTCTGGGTTATAGAAAACCTCTTTATTGAAGGTGACGTCACAAGTGTGAATAATCTTCTTCCTACTAGGAATCTAGATCTTAAAGATATTTGTAGAGTCGTAACCTATTAGATAGCCGATATAGGCACGTAGGTGAAGCTTCTCCTTACATAGAAGGTTTCTAATAAGTGGGTAGGCCCTATATCTAAAGATATAGAGGTAGGCTAGTAAAGGTTTTCTACCGTGAAGAAGTTCAAATGGGGTCTTCTAATTTAGCTGTTTTATCGGCGTTCTATTCAGTAAATACCCAGCTGCTTAGACGATGTCTGGCTAATAAGATGCTAGCAATCTGGCTGCTATATATATTGTTCGAGCCTTCATTATAATCACCCCCCTAGAACGTTCGGTGGTGCCATTTTAGGCCTGTGTTCTAGGTGCAGAACGTTCTGCAGTAATTCCTTTGGTATTTATTAATTCATCGAATTTTCTACCTAATAATGTTTCTCTATCAGTATAGAAATAGATAATCTTGCTGTTGAACCTTGTCTTAACCAATTGGATAAAGGTAGCAATAATCTATATGGCATCAGACTTATATGCGTGTGTATATACGAAATTTATAAGTGTCTTAACACAGCGTAAATAACTAATCTACTAATCACTATTATATACAGGGGTTATTTGAATTATATTATATACTACACGTTGGAAAGGTTCAGTAACTAGGTATTTAGGATAGGATTAACGTGAGACGATCTGATGTGCTTTTGACAGTGCATAGTCTTCGCATTCAGTAGTAGAAGGTCCTTGTTTAGAAGACACGCTAGTGCTAATTACGTTCTCCTAAAGGTGTTATATAGCGTCCGAATTGGTGTGACCAAGTATAGTGTGCCACTATATAGCCAACGCTTCCCGATTAGGCAGTGGATTCTTTGAATAACGGTATAGAACAGCTGCAAACGCTGCTAGTGATAATGGTGGATTCTTCTCCAAAACGAAGTGATCATCTACCTTAAACACCTTATAGTATTCATTACACTGAGGCCTATAAACTAGGATACCCTACCACGTGCTCTAATGAATGTTATACTTCATTATATATTTCAACGATATAAGATTCGTCAGAAATCTAGGAATATAAGCAACGTTAGTGAGCTTAATTCGTATTAGGCTAGTAGGCCTGGTAACAGTGATATAGACGTAGCTAAACGCCTCAATTTTGAACGATGTTTTGCCAGCTATTATAGTATCTTTATTATCTACCTAATATGTGATAATAATATAACTAGTATCGTTATAAACGTGTGTGTTTGATCCTGAATCTAGCGTCCAGCAGTTCTACAGTTTATAACTATTACTAGCAGCGAATGAGGCTCTAGAAACGGTAACCAAGAATAACGCTGGTATAGTGTCTTTCTTATCGTCTGACGCCTTCGCAGAAGATGTTACGTCAGAGCTATTCTTAGCACATTTCTGAACTGCTTTAATTATACACTTTAGTCGTGGATTTTAAAGTTTTTCTTCGATAATCTTCTGTACTTCTACATTAGGTTTTCAACCTTATAGACGCCTATACTTAATAAGGTAATAGTAGTCCTTGTAGGAATGGTTATAGCTATAGATATAGGAGCGTTGTTCTATCCTATAGTCTGGTTTATCATCTGGTTGACCCTAGAAGGTGGCGAAAGCAGCGCTTAAAGGCATATTATTAATCACTATACTGGCTGCAGTAAGACGACGATGGTTACGATACTGCTCCAGCAGATTATAGAGAGTAGGTAGATTGCTGCCTTCCGCGATCTTCATGGTTAGGGTGACCTTATATAATAATATAAACGCCTAATCGATGTGCTTTAGAGCGCTAAGAAAGTCATAGAGTGAACGATCATCTTAAACGTCTAGAAGGTTGATTAATAAAGCTTCTTTATAAATAACTTCCCAGTCATACAACTAATCGTCGACATTCTACTACTTTAGAGCCTTCTTTAGTGCTTGATACTTTCGGAGTATTTCCAACTGTCTGGCCCGATCGGTAGGAGCAAGTCGCTTCTTCAAGGCAACAAGCTTCTTATAAGGAGTGGTTTCCGACACAATGAACGTCAGATTTGGAGCGGCTATTAACGTTAGAACTATGTTTATAACAGTCCAAATAGCCTTGTTCTTTTCTTAGTAGACAGTAAATTCCTTCCAATACCTATTCTCTTGACGTTCAAGTATTCTTTACTCCTTATCATCCAGATCCTGTTTATAAATAGCACCAGGTTTGACACTACTAGGGGTAGGAAGAATAGGACAAATTGGAAGTATTAGTTTATTAGGAAGGCTAGGATCGATGTACTGCCACACATCTTGATTCTGCGTAAGAAGCTCTATATATACAAGCCACTACTTCTAATTAGATAACGTTTTAAGGACAATATTCGACTTAGTAGGTAAGGAGGACTCGATAAGAGACGCTATAGTAGGAACGAGGATCGACGTGATCAACAGCGACGAATATTCTAAATAGCGTAAAAAACACGTTACTAACACGTGTATATAATGTTTCTAAATGAATACGAACTGTGAAAATTAATAGTATCCTTAGTCAGAAGTGAAAGACGTGTAGATCGTTGATAGCGACTGCATATTTAATACCGACAGTGTCGCGCCTATGTGATCGACAGCGACGTGGTTTTCGCGATATAGATGAATACAACAACTATCAGCAAACCTAGGCTTATAACTATCGGCTAATTATCTAATAGAATAATAGGAGCTGATGAGAAGAAGTGTTGTTGATTAATCTATCTAAACTATTGAGAAGGAGAAGAATAAGACGACTACGGGCAGCAGCATATGACTAATAACTAATATATATAAACGCTGTTTACTGGCCAACACGAACCTTTATTATCGAGATATAGTCGTATAATAGCGCTTTATTACTACCCTTTGCACTGCTACTTTTAACAAGTACCCCTAGTCTTATAGTTATCGAGGCGCTAAGGAGGAGTAGTAGCGATATCTCTACTCGTAGCTGACTATAGAGGGCCTTAGTATCCTTAGCCTAGTACGCACGAATTATAATGTAAAGGTCTTAGACGTATATAGCGAGCTTGTCCTTTTCTAAAGTGTCTAGTTTATACTTCAGCATTAGATATATAGGGATCTACTACTAGTAGTTAGTAATTATCTTCCGGTAGAAAGGATATATAGGCTTATCTACGTCTCTAATATTAAGCTCTATTCCATTATCTATACTATAACCAGCTAGATCTATATATATATAGCTAAGCCGTTTCTAGTAAGCCTTAATTAAGCTCTCTTTCTTAATTCGAAATAATTTAACACGCTATTTAAGGTATGTTTTAATCGTCTCCGCTTTATAGATAGAAAGAGTTTTATTAGGATCAGCTTTAATTTTCTGATAGAAACTTAATAGAAATTATTAGTAGTAAAAACTAATGAGGTTATATCCTGCGTAAACTTGCTCTCGCTAATACTTAACCTCTTTTCTAATAAGTTTCTTTAACTAGTTACTTTATCTTAACTTAGCCTATCCTAATCCCTTATAATAAGCGATCCTCTTTAGTAGATACTCGCCCTTAGGATCGGATTCTAACCCTATATCTAAGTCTAAATATAAGTCTAACTCTAAATCTGACTTCTAGAGACTTACTACCTCTAAGTCTAGGTCTAGGTCTATAATAGTCTTACTATTAGAATTATAAGTAATACGTAAATATAGAAGCTTTATAGTTTCCTCATTAATAGACTAAGTCTATTAGTAAGGTAGCTAGGAGGGCGTTTTATATATTCGTTATCTAGTATAGATTAGAGGCACTAGAGTAACTACTATAAGGTAGGAGAAGACTAAGTTAACCTTTAGAATACCCCTTATAGAAAAAGAATAACTAAAGGAGCGATAGAGATATAATTAATAATAAAATAGTGAGAGTAAAGGGAGGAGTAGATAGGTAATATTCCTTAAGAATATACGGTCCCTTAGTAAGAGAGTTTAGATATACCGAAGAGCTTATACTATATAGGACGTGGGATAATAGATAACTAGTCCTCTTAAATAGTAGTAACTACTACCGTAACCTATAGAGAGGCCACTAGGCTTTTGCTTTAACTATTATCGTGCTTATCCTACTTATAGCTTTTTAGAAAAGCTATTAAAATCTTATTAGGCGCTCCTTATCTTTAGTTAGCACTTTCTAGCGGCTAGGATAACCTATTATAATAGGGATTAAAGGTAGAGAGGTGAGCGGGATATAGCTTTAGGTAAGCGCTATAGCCGTAGTGCGTAAAGGTCTAGGGTCCTAGTACTCTAGCGAAGGGTGATAGTATAAATATATCCTAAATCAGCCGCTAAAGCTACTATTTCAGGACGTATTTTTACTAACTCCTAAATATAAGTAGGTATATTACTAATATAAGAGTATAAACTATATAGAACTCTATACTTTAAATATAAGTCCTCTTAATTAAGTAGGCTCTTAAAGTTCTTATATTTAATTCCTTATAAGGTATTATCTATTTTCTTATTTATTTTATTATAGTTAGGGTATATATTTCACGGCGTAACTCCTATAATATCTTCCTATTAGATATATATTATTAGAGCTACTTTATAGCTAATTAGTACTCTAATACTATACCTTATTTATAATTACCTTTTTATATAATTAGTAAAGGTTAATATAGATTTTATACTTATATACTACTCTTTACTATTATTAATACTATTAAGATAGGTAACTAGTACTTATCTTCTAGTACCTTATTATTAAGCTTAAGGAGTAATAATAGGCTAAACTAGGTCTACTACGCCCTAGTACTAGATAAGGCTCTACTATATAAGGTCCTAGGTATAATAAACTAGTATTTTATATATAGCTATAGATATAACTATATACTAGGGCTATAGCGCTCTAATATATAGATATCTAATTAGAATAGAATAGATAAATATATTACTACTTAGCTAGGATATAAGGATATAGAATATTTACACCTTATTATAAGAGATATCTATAGCGTATATTAACTTATTTATACTAGTATAATATATAATATAACGAGGCTCGCTATAGTCCTACTCTATTTTATTTAGCTTTAATAATTAGCTATAGCCTATTTCTAATTAAGGCTATAGAGTCTCTACTATCTTAGATAGGATAAGTGTATATAATCTCTAGATAATTATTAATAAATCTTTATCTAAGACTTCTAGCCTCTAGAGAAATAGGTATGAAGGTACGAACTAAAATAGTAAGGCTTAATATAGAATCTAGTTAGGCTAATATTATAAGAGAGAAAATACTATCTAATATATTTTTTATATAGTAAACTACCTTCTAAAAGGACTAGGAAGATACTATAGCTAAGTAAGTAGACCTCTATAGAGGGTATAAGTTAAACTATTATAGCTTTTAGGTATTAACTAACTATATACTAAAGGTATATAGAGAAAATAATAAGATCTAAGTAGTAGGAGAGTTATAGTAAGTAATAGTAGGAAGAGAATACTAAGCTAGATAAGAAGCTATATACTAAACTATAATCTTATAAAGGTAACCTTTAGAAGAAGTATAAACCCTAAAAAGTAAAAGCTATAATATAAAAATTAAGATTAAGGCATTAAAGACTAAGACTAGTTAAGTATAACCTACTACTAGAGATTAACTCTAATAAGTTCTAAATATCTTAAATATACTAAGTAGGTTATAGTATACTTATAGTATATTTAATATATATAGATAAGGAAAGACTAGGGCTATAGAAAGGGAAGGTATAGTAGAAGATATAATAAAGTTATCTAGCGATATATAAACGAAGTACTATCTAGGGAAAGTCTAATATTAGAACTTAGGTAATAATTTACTATACTTAAGATATACTCTCCTCTCCTAAGAGTATTTAAAGATATAAAGTTAAAATTATTAGAAAATAGGTAAGTATAGAGCTTAGTCTAGAGGATTTTAAAACTAAATTAATCTTTAGGTAAAGGTTACCTATTTATAGTATTTATAGCGTATAGTGTAATGTGGTAAATGTAAATATCTTATCCTAGATTCTATAGCCCTATTCTCCTTTAGTATAGAATAGCTATATAATTAACCCTTAAGGGATTCTAAAAATAACCTACCTAGCTTATCGTCGCTATAGAAAAGGGCTATTAAGGGGACTAGGGACTACTATAGCCTCTAGAACTTAAAGTAAACTATAATCTAGAAAGACTAGGGTATAAGATAGATATCAAAGATCCGCTCAAAAACTTTAAGCCGTTTCGTTGGTGAGGTCACAGATATGTTTTCTTTCATAGTCACCTATTACCTGCATCTTTTTTTCCTGATATGCGGAGTAAAGTGGGCGAAAGCTAGGCAAGGCGGCGATTACACGAATTCTCAATTCGATGAAGTCAAAGGAGAGAAGCCAGTTGGGAAATACGATTATCAAGTACGTTTCACAAGGGAAAGTCAAACCATCAAAAGCATTCGGTTTGAGGAAGCTGGCAGAACTCACAACTTCTCTGGAATCGTTGCGGGCGGATGATAAGTTCGGCATAGTGCTCGATAGTAAGCTTGTCACCCTATTGAACGTACATGTCCCTCGTACTCTCCAGTCCACAACAATAGTTGCTTCTAAAAGCGTACCATCTTCCATCGCGCAATCTTCATCGACTGTCTAGCTAACCGATCCCCTGATCTTTGCTATGCTTGTACATAAGAACATAGCGGCAGCTATCATTTTCCTTCAAATATCCCACGATACGCCGAGCCTCTTCGTAACCCTCTGAATCGGTTACGTTCGCTAAGGCCAGTATGTCGGCCAAACCTCATAACACTCAGTTGCGAGGAGTGAGCTCAGGCTTCAGACCATACTAGGCCATGAAGATACTGTAACTGACCCAGCTCCGTGGTGACTCCTTCCGCGCCCGGTGCGCTGTGGAGCTCTGTGAGTGTAACCGGTAAGTGTCCAGCGAGCGGGCATGCATAACGGTGATTTGTGTTGTGAAAGCAGTGAGTTTCTGACGCAAAGAGCTCTGATACGGTGTAAAGCACAAAGCTCCATAGAGGTGTGGGTCTATGAGTGTAGTTCTCGATAGTTATCAATGGGTCTGATGGATGCGCCGATAAATCTAGTTGCTTCGGGGTGATTAGTGATTCTGCTGGAATCACGACTGCTAGTCGAACGCCTTAGTGGTAACGTAGTACCGAATAAGCTGGAAGGCTTCTGCACCGCTTTCGAGCTGGCAAGAGTTAGCTGAGCTACCAGATATTAAGAAATCCGCGGGCTGACTGGTCTGAAGGTGTAGTGAAGTGTGTCGAAGAAGTGGAGGCCGAAGAAGGCGTTATAACCTATTCCCATGGCTCCGGACCATGTGCCTGCCGTGTCACTTGTGTTACTAACCATAACATACAGCGAAGGCAGCGAGGATACTCCCACACCGAGGAAATGATACAACGAACAGTGAAGGGCCATGCTGTGTTATTAAGTTAAATGCGCAATCACTCTTAGATGACATAGCAGTATTACGAGTGTGAATTTGATATGATATATGTTCCATTACACAGCCTTTTCTCCGAATGCTTTGCCACTTGCGCCTACTTGATGCCCTCTAAATCTTTCAGACATGGCGCGAACAATAGTTTTCCCGTAACGAGCCTCTGCACGGTCCCGCAGGCGACGACAATCCAGAGCAGCGTCACGGAGACGGAAAAGATCTAACCACATTCACGTATTAGTTGTATCATCATCAAGATCTCGTCTTACTCGCGGTGATATACAGCCAGCCACTGTCAGCTAAAGAAACACAGATTAGACTACGTACCGTGCCAAGTACATCAAAGAATCTGGACGGTATTTCTTTCCCTAGCGTCGTAGTCGAAACGGTAAACACACCGAGCGGGAAGGTAAAACCCCACCAGCCCATATTGAACGGAAACCTGCTGCGGCTGATGCTAGCGAGAGCAAAGAAAAGCCAGACAATGCCAAAGCCCCACATGATGAGCGCTATCATCCAGCCCATGACGTACAGGATATCTCCGCCGCTTACGGTAGGGGTCTGAAATGTATGAGTCTTTGGAAAGATCTGAAGGCTAACCTTTCCCAACTGCATAATGCCGAAGCCGCCTTGACCCAGGGGACCTAAGGGCAGAAATACAGAAACGATGACCTCACGCGCCGGTAGCTTGTGTATGGTAAGGCGTTGGAAATATATTACTAAGACGGCCATAGCGAGAGGAACACCAGTACCCCAGAGGATATAGGATACTATAATGGTCCATAGCGCGTGATCGGGGTTAGGCAGAACTCCAGCGACAATACCACCGGAAGCTGCTGCGACGATTGGTGCAACAATTGGTAACAGCCAAGCGGCCGTCATCATCGAGAGCTCAACTTTATGGAAATACATACTGTAATAGAAGTTATAAGCCGGCCCATCTTTTTATATGATAAATGTATGAATAGGGAAGTATACAGAGCTACTCACATCACAAAAGGGAGATAGAGGCAGGTGAAGACGGCGATTATAGAGTCCGTCCACCACAATGCCCAAGCCTACTGCTGTTACCATCTTGACAGGCACATTAGCATGGCGATAGCGCACTTACTACGTAGACGGTCCAAGGCCCCCATACAGGGACACAAACGAAGACAATCATGTTGATAATTGTCGCGAGGCCCATTGGAAAGGTACCAATAAAGAGTGATTGGGCTGGATGGCGAATCATTGCGGTCCATATCTCCGGATAGATGGTGTAGCGTAGGATCGATATGAAAAGGAAAACGCTGAAAAGGAATACATTCAAGGCGAATAAGATAACGGATATCCAGTAGAGCCATGCACCGTTATAGGGCAGATTGTGGACGAGTATTGATACAATGCCGGTACCCATTGTAACCGAGAACCATCTGACGAGAATTATATTAGCCAATTCCGCCAACGATTACTTCTGTGGAAAACACAAATAATAACGAAAAACAAAGCTTTGTTGAAAGAGTCTCCAAGGCGCGGTATCATTAACTAAGCTTACGATGGAGTAAAATTCCTGATGACTTTTCTCCAACCTCTTTGTTCTTTCGATTTTCCAGCTAACTCTTCAGCGTGTTGTTCGCGTAATTCAACCTCAGATGGCTGCAGCCCGCAGTCTGCGCCCGTGCCTAAATCCACATCTTCTGGTATCTTATTTTCTAGTACAGGTGTTCCGAGAAGTTCCTGAGACGTATAGCCGAAGGCAGGTGTAACAGGTTGACGGTTGGCATTAGATTGGTCATTGTCGCATTGAACCTGGCTGCAAGTGCCCGCACCTGAGGGATCCATCTGATATCCGGAATGCTATCGATCGCAATTATGGTGTGAAGGTGTGAAGGTGCATAAGAGAGTCTGGTGGTAAGACCATGAAAAACCGCCTCTCGGAGGCTACGGAAAAGCAAGCGTGGTCTGACCCTCGGTCGGAGGCTACGGAGAAGCTGTGGCCGCTCAAGCGGGGACTACGGAAGAGCCACAGTTGGGACGCCAGTGAATCGCCGGTTCATCCGGGTTTGGCGTATCGTTAGTCGTTTCATAGTATATATCGTGATATATCTCATTTATTAGACCACGTGATTTAAAATCTTTACTACCTTTACTAGTAATATTTAATCCTATAACAGCTGAACTGCCACCTGTTTATAGCTTCAGCGTGCACCTTTGCTGTGGGTTCCCCCGGGAACGAACGGATGATAACTAGTCGACCACATCGGCCTTTCGTTTTCTCGCACGAGTTCCATAACATGCGCCGTTCTGCAGAGGACCTGTGCAGAGAGTCAATCTGATTTGGTACCAATCTGCTGATGTATGGTTAGATCGCTTGAACACTGGACCTCTATGTTGCCTGCTCAGTGAGCTGTTATATAAAGGATGCGGCGTCTTGTCCGGTCGTTGCCAAGCTACATCCCCATATAACAGTCGGTGGGGCCTTGAAGCGGAGGATATTGATTGAGTCTTCTAGCAATCTCTATCTACCTCACTCGCACTGAGGACCCGAACGTTGCTGTTTGGGCGGTGTCGCCTGTCGATAGAGCTCCGCTGTTTACTACAGGACTTTCATCACACCGAGGCAAGATCTATCACCTTAACGAGCACTTACTGACTCGTAAGGCTACATAGCGACAGAGATATTCTACCTCGAACAGAAAGAACCATGGGAAAAGGGAGATAAAAACCATCCGACTCTTGTCCACCCGGAACGTCGACCCGGGCCCAGAAGCTGATCATCACATATCATTGCCCTTAGCAGTTATTCGCGTAGCTGCTTCCAGAAGAGAAGGGGACAGGGCTACTGCTAAGACAACGATGCCAGTGGAAGTGCAATTGAGCTAGACAAGAGGCAGGACACCCCTGACCTATACGCGCTCTGGGATCGACGCGCGAGGCGCGCCGGCGAGGGTAGCCGACTCGTGCCCCGTTGTAGTGTGGCAGCTACACGCACGTTGCGAGGGGACAGAGTATTCTGTTAAGACACGAGAACAGGGTTGGTTAGTCGCAAGGGCAAAGAGGCTTCGCCGCTGGTTAGGGAGTTGCGTTGAACCCTTGCGGCAAGACACGGTCGGCCGTTGCAGAGAGATCTCGACAGGTAACGCGAAACAACTTCGGCTGCGGGGCGTAGCGTGCAATAGCGGCGACAGGGACACCGTCTGCACGGCTCGAACGGACGGATACGCGTGTCGGTACACAAATAGAAGGAAGTCGCTAGCCCACTCGCACTGGGAGCCTTGTCTTCTATATAAGGTGGTGTCGCTACTAGCGGAGCCTTTACTGTATGCTTAGGGAGCAAATCTTGGGAAGAGGGAGGCGTCTTGGAATAGAGGCGTAACCGAGGTAGAGGTTCCTTTGATAAGGGGACATAGCCTCGCTCTACCGTATTCCCAAGGCCCTTTCTAGGCGGTCAAGAAGATGATCAGACGCGCCAAGCGGTATCCATCACCGCTTGGGCGCACCGCGAAGGAGTTTGACCGAACGGAGCTGACGGACCTTGAGACAATCCATCCGTTTTGCGTCCCATCCTAGCGAGGAGGGATTAAAGTGATTATCAACAACAGGGACGAGGCGATACGGGTCGCCAACGCACATAAGCCGGGGGAAATACGATAGTTCACCGACGCGTCGGGGAACAACGGCCGGATTAGGGCAGCGGCGGTGGGCCGAGTGGGCACGAGGGACTATACGGAGGCAATGACGCTAGGCACGCAAGAAAACCTCAGTGTTCACTTTACCGAGCTGTCGGCTATCCTTATAGCGCTACGGCTGGTGGTCAACATTATACGCACCACCTAGAGGAGCCTATAGAGTGAATTCGTAAATGTTGTATTCACCGATTGTAAGTCGGCTATAGAATCAGTTTGCAGGCCCTACCAGCGAAGTGACCAGCATGTTGTTCGCGATATCGTATATCTAGTGGACAGAATTCTAAATAATCTTATAGTATTATAATTATATAATATTATCTTTTAATAAAGGATTTATTAATAATAAAGATAGTAGTTTATTAATATATATAATTATAGAAATAGTAAAGATAGTATTATAAGATAAAAGAGTAATATATATATATTAGGTATTATATATATATATAAATAGAAGTTTATAAATATTCTATATAATAGTATTATAATAATATAATTATAGATAAGTAGTATAAAAGGTATTTATTAGTAATAAAAGTTCTTTTACTAGTATATATATAACTATCTCTCTATTTAAAGGTAGTTATCTTCTTATATTTTTCTATTAATATTTAATCCTTTTATATTAGTATTTATTAGTAATTTTTAATAATATAAGTAATAGCTAATATATAAAGTATCTACCTTTCTAAACTCTATTTAATTAGGCCTTATAATTACCTCCTTCTCTAGAAAATAGCTTATAAGAAATACTATAGAAACTATCTACTTAGACTTAGGACTTTTAGATTAGGTGTCTAAATTCGACCTAGTTTATTAACGCCAAAGAGACGAGTTCCCGACCGCCCCGCCCCCAACCAATGACGTCCAAAAAATCCCACGACCTCCGGATTTCCCTTCCCCCAACTCAGCTTCATCTTCACCTAAAGCAACGCCATAGTCGCAATCGCAATTTCAAGAACACTTCCTTTAAGTCACCGAGGGTCCCCCTCCCACTACCACTCTATCCTCAAGATGCTTGCGAGACCTCGCATTCTCGCGCGTCGTACGGTGAGGACAGCATACCCAAACACTCATCCGTGCCGGCTCCCTTGGTCAACCTCAAGGCACTTCGCAAGCGTTAAGAACGATGTTCCCTACCGTCCTGAAGAAGTCGATCGAGCATGCGGAGTCCCTCAAACCGCTACCGAAGCCGGCCCCAAAGATGTGGGGGGAGTGCTGCGTCCCCTGTCCTGGTACAGTCCTTTGGTTTCACTCAGCGATGTGCCTTGTTGCTCTTTAGCACGGAGTCATTGCTGATCAGCTCGCTAACATATCAATGCAAAAGGCTTATCGCCTTCGGCACAGTTGTAGGAGCTACTGGATGCTTCCTATTCATGCCGGACTCGGGCACGAAAACTGGAAATATTATGCAGAGACGTAACAGAAGTAAGACGAGCCCGGCTACCCCTACTGTATCCATCGTGGAAGTACGCTGACTCCGGAAATAGGTGATAGATCAGGCGTCGAATTTGCAAGAGGGGACCGGGAAGAGGAGGAGACGTCACGCATTAGGAAGCTGGAATTGGCAGAAATGGAGGATAATAAACGGGAGAGTATGCTCAAAGCTTCGAAGAAATCAAAGTAAGAAGAGGAACATGCTTTTGCTTTCAACTGCACTGTACAATTCGTCTGGGTATTTCACTCGTGGCCGTCGTGGTCGTCGGGTTAGGAAAAGGAAACCTCGCATGTTACACATCTTGTTGACGTGAGATCACATGACATCTTATCACTATGGTATTTGACCTCGAACATCGATGCATGGGATGAAACCGTGTTTGGATGATCGTCTGTATTAGAGGAGGCTCCTTGTTTTACACTCTTCCTTCCGTTCCTATAAATATACATCAGCCTATCTGTATTTACTATACTAAGTTGTTATGCTCAGAATATATAGTCAAGATTAGCAATAAGTTTGATTACTGTCATCAATCTCAATCATTTACACTGTGATCGTGACCTTGACACATCTTTTTCCGTAAGCAGCATCCTTCTTCAGAGACGTGTAAATTGCTTGCCTGTACGCCGCACATCTCCTGGTGCTCTGTAGTCGTCGATAATGAAACCATCACTCTCATTTCGACTAGCAGAGCAGCGTTAGCTACAATCCAGATGTGGAATCAACAGAGGTTTTTCCCTCTTGGCGTCTTAGCGTCTCATAGAGTCTTGGTATAAATTGGAGTAGTTGGGCGTTGCCGCCAGAAGAGTAGGTACCTTTGATGTCGATATGATTCGTCGTTTTGGAATATGAGTTTTCTCTTCTACAGTCGGGCTCTCCTGACCTACTATAGATCTGGCACCAAATGGTGTCAAACGCACCGCGGTGCGTCCCGGAAATCACAAATCCATATGGCACAGAAGAGATTGACAATACTAACTTTGATTGAATTCCTTCTTTATTCTCATACCAAAAGTTCGAAACACGCCTCAGTCCAGGAAAAGCAGCCTCCAACACCAAATTGCCCCGCTTAAGCTTCCATTGTTTACTGATCACTTCTCCTCTGGCGTAGGAGCATTATCAGCTCGTGTGGTCAAAACCTCCCGGATCCCAGAGTATCCAGCGACTCCCAGAGCAAGACCAAGAACAAAACCTATGTCATTCGTAAGTGACAACGCTGATGTGCAAGGGAATATACATACCGAGAGGAATGAGCTCAGGCGGAATCTTGTTCATCGATTTCCATGAGCGAGAAAGGGTATGAGCTGCAACAGAAGACCGTTGCATCTTGTTACCGTCGGAAAAAGTCCTCGCGGGTCCCGATGATTGTGCTGCATTTGAATTAACCTTAAGAGTAACGATCCTCCCAAATGTCATCCAAACACATACCGTTTGCATTTCCCTTCTGAAAGTGGCTCCTGGTTAGTACGTATCAACACTAATCTGATTGCGGAAAACTCACCACCACAGGCTCCATCATCCTCAGCGAAGTAAGACGAAACATATCGATTACAAAATTAATCTGCTTAAGGAGGTGTGGAGCTACGAAGGAGTTCGACTAGCTTTCGGCGAGGGCTCTTTCAATCGTTGGTCCTAACCCTAACATACAGATTGCTAGCAAGACACGACGAAACACAACTGTAGGGGCCGTGCGACCGTGCGAAGTTCGTATATGAAGACGGGGGTAGGGTCTAGCGGCTGCAAACGTCATAGGTTACAAGGATGATCGATCACACCGCCCCCCATCTGCCCCCGTGATCTCCGATTAAGTCCTCGCTGGTCTTTGCATTCCTATTGGAACGCATCGTAGAAACAGTGTTCATTGCCTTCCAGAGCCCGACAGATATAGACTTAGCTTGCTGGGAAGGTCGAACTACTGATGACGAGTTTCTCAAATTGTCTGTCGTGCTCTTCCATGTTCAACAGCATCATCAGCTTATTGCAAGGTAACATTCATCGTGGCTGTACATCTACACATGGCCATCCTATCATGATACGATACGAAGTATGACCGTACAAGTGAAAATTTCTCGCTATCCAATAACAGGAAAGCGTACTGGAACACGCTCCCCGGTCTCCACGTCCCATATGACTCCCTCTTTCAACCATAACCATCGCAAGTAAGCTCGGAATTCCTTGTCCAAAGGCAGGACTCGTTTCCATTCGGGTTCGAAGTCTTCGATTGTCGCTCCCTTCCCCAGCCAATCGTCTGCAAGCCCTCGCATCTCATCACGATGGAATATTCGAAAGCTATCCAGAGCGTAAGGAGCAACTCCAGTTACGTGAGCGATTTCGTATGCTTCATCCGGCCTGTCGATCGGATAGCCTTTGCGGACATATCGCTGCTTAGCTGTTGGAGGGCACTCCGTCCAGCGTGATGCCAGAGCGATACACCGCTTGGCCCTCATGTTTTGCAATCCCAGTGGCCGCAATAGTTTAACGAGTTTGATACGGGCGCTTGGGAAAGGTGCATGGGATCTGGATACTCTTCGATGAGAGTAAAGAATACAGGCCGTGCTTGAGCGCCAGACGTTTGATTCCATAGAATAGCTTGTATGACCATCTTATACAAATTGTGTGCGATGCTTTCCTGTATAATGCCAAAAATTTTGGTCTTAAGGGCTGGAAAGATATGGCGACTCTGCTTCTTGCGTGCAGCAAGTTTACCAGGGTTTGAGATTGTCGAGTGCGCCTTTCGCGGATTGTCAACAGATATGACTGCTGTCATTGAACGAGTTTGTGGTCGTTGGTATTCCATGAGTTCCATAACAATGTTTCTGTGTGTTTCAACAGGAGTGATGAACGATCAAACATATCAGGGTTGACTTTCAGTATCCTACAACTGATAGCTCGACTAATGACGTCGTTATGGCTTCCATTATCCGTTATAAGGCCATGCAGGGCGAAGCGAGGCTGTCACTAATTCTCAGCAAGGTTCATTACATTACTGTGTGTGCCAACTTCATGCGAACACCTTTGTAGATCCCGGGTTCCAGCAACTCGCTTTCTGCTCTTGGTCAGTCACCCAAGGGAGCCAAAAATGGCTACCACGGCCCATGGCCCGATGGCAGCCTTGGACTCTCGCGCGTACTTAAATGGGCACCCCCCTCAATTCATCTAACTTATACATCGCAACCTTCCTCCCGTCCTCTTGCATCGCCATTTCTTTCCCATCTCAACCCACCCATATCCGGAGTCAATCGCTCGGCAAGCTATCCAACGCTTCTATCTAAGGTCTATGGCAACTCCTCTGTGGATATGGCTCCTACGTTGTAGAAGTCCTCCGCAAAGAACCACCTTCCCTGTGACGCTACCCAGGCGCTTCAGGACCTCGCGGTTCGACGTAGCAAAGGGCCACGAAGCCCCGGTCTTTGGAAGAAGCAACGTTCTCGATAGCGCCTCTCCATGCATCACATTGCGGGGTAATCCTAGGGAGGCTTTCACAACTGCAGGTCCTGTAAATCCGAAACTTTGTACCTGGGCGCCCGCGAGCTTCCAGGGATCTTGAGGCGCTCGGTTCAGCTGCAGGTACGGAGAACGCCGTGAAGGCTACGAGCGCTCAGTAGTAGGCGTGCGATACGCTTGAACACAGTGCGTGGAGTGGTTGATGGGACAGTTAGCCGCCAGGCTGACCACTCTGTGAGTTGAGCGTTCGAAGCAACAACCTCCAATAAGCAATCAAGGCCCGCAGGATTTACACTCTTGTCTTCTGCTTGCACATGTCGATGCCGGTCGCAGGTGTCGCCAGTGTGCGTATTGCAGTAAGAGTCGCTTCATTTATCTGGCATAAGTGATTTGTTTACCTGAAGCTCTTCTTCGATCCACTTGGTCCTTAGTGGAGCGCTCAAGCACCAGCCAAGCAATGTTTCATCAAGGTACCAGCTTCGATGAGGTCCATACACCGGGTTACGGACGAGTGCAGTTCTTGCCGTGTTCGCCATGGTTCGGCTTGACTATGGCCGACCAAACTTGGTAATCATGCAGTAGAAGGCTCAAAAGGGTAAATGGGCGTTCTGCTTGCCGAGTCCACTCAACCGACGGTGGAATCTGCATATGATAGGGATAAGCTTCATGGCCTTAAAGGATGGTTACAGTTGCTGACTATTAGACTATTTCTACAGCGTTTCTCACACGGTTTCTCACACGGTTTCTTATAGAATCGGGTAATCGCTAGTCCTAATTAGATAGAGTTTAGAAAGGTAGAGACTCTATATATTAGCTGTTTCTTATATTATAAGAAATAGCTAATATATATTAGTATAAGAGGATTAGGTATAGACTAGCGCCTCTAAAAGTAAAATCTAATATCTTAAGACTATTTAGGTAGGCTATTTTAGTAGCGTGTTGTAGTATTAAGGAGTTAAAACTTAGATACCCCCTATATAATAGTATTATTATATAGAACTTCTATATAAAACTTACCTAATAGAGGAAGGAACTTAACTTCTACCTTTAAGTAACTTACTCCTTACTTCTAAAGATATTATATCTTCTCCTATCCCCCATTTTATACCCTATTTAGTTAGAGAAATAGTATAAATAAACTCGCTGCCTATTCTATATATAGCCTATTAATATATAGCCTATAGCCTCCTCTACTATTTATATCTTTTAATTAAAAGCCTTTCTAGCTTATATATAAAGCTTATAGCCTAAGGGGGTATAGTAATAATCCTTAGGACTTTTACTATACTAGCCTATAGCCTCTATATACTCCTATTAAAGATAAAGAAGGTAGTTTAGATAAGGATATAGATAGTAATAAAACTAATAAGGTAGATAAAATAATAAAAGAAAGATTATAAGTAGGCCTAAATAGTATCTTTAAAGAGGTATACTAAAATAGGAAGTATAAGTATTAGCTATAGTATCGCCTTAGGGCCTAAAAAGACTATATAGAAATATACTAATAGGAGAAAGAGGAGGTATAATCTATTAAGAGAGTAAAGATAATAAAAAAGACTACCTTAAAGAAGAAGCTTACTAATACCTAGAAGCTAGCCTTATTTAAGATCTATACTATATATAAAGATACCTAGGATAAGGAGCCTAAGGATAAGTTCTATCTTACTATAAGGATAAAGTTTAAAAAGGATTATAACTATAAATACTACTTAGTCTAATACTTTATTAAGGAAGTAATTAAGGACTAAAGATTAGAGATTTAATAATATAGATCTAGTATAGATATAGAGTATAGAGATAAGAATAATAAATATAAGATTATAGTAGACTATTAAATTAACTATATTAATTAAATTAAGTAGACGAAGGATATAGATAAAGTGTTAAGGTTAGTAGCTAGGTAGCCTAGAATCCTAGACTAGAATATAGGGTAGATATAGAGACTATAGATTATCTATAGGTAATACCTAGCTAGATAGATAAGATAAAGTATAAGGAGAGAAAGCTAGAATATATAAAGCGGACTAAAAACCCTTTATAAGCTTCTAGCGCTTAGCTTAATAATAATCCTAATCCTAAACCTTAGCCCTAGTATTAAATTATAATAGTAGGCCCCCTTCTTAGGCTAAAGCTCCTATAAGGTCTTTAGTATTCTATAGTATAGTTATTATAGTTATAGTTTCTATCGCTATTTAGGGGTTTTAGTACTAATTATACACTAGCTATATACTAGCTATATACTCTTACTAGTTGCCCTTACTATTTACCCTTTACCCTTACCCTTTACCCTTACTATTTACTCTTACCTATACTCTTAGGGCTAGGGTCTTATAACTTAAATAACTTTTTAGAGGGTAGTCCGAATTTTATAGTAGGTAGGTTAGATTATAGCCCTTAATAAGCTCTATAAGTACATTTTAGAATTAAGTCTTTTAGAGCCCTAGTCGTTAAAATAACACGTAAAGTCTAGTTTATCTATATCTAGCTACCTCTAGTTAGCTTCTCTCCCTAACTATAGCGCTATAGCTAGGGTTAATATATATTATAGGTGTATCTAATCTTTAAAAAAAAATTATAACTCTATAATATGTAATCTAAATTTTATAAATAATAGTTCAAAATATTTTGTTTAATAAGCTCTATAATTCTTATCTAGAAAGTAAAATAGTAGAAGTACTAGTTATAGAGTTATTTCTAGGGAAGTCCTAGATAGATAGAGTTATACCTCTTTTATTATAGGAGGTATAGAAACTCTACTATATATAGTTTATATAGGTATCTTTTATAAAACTCATAGATTAGATATTAATAATTATTTAAATAGTTAGGTGGTTCCTAAGTAGATATTTCCTAGCTAATCTACTTAATATAGTATAGAGTATTACGTTTTTACTATTTACTATCTAGAATTTCTTAGACTTTAAATTCTTCTAGACTATTAGTAATAATAGGAGGTAGTAGTAGGTTTCTCTAGCTAGGTAATAGGTCTTCTATAGTAGACTTTAAAAGACTAATATAGAATATATTATAGATCTCTACTAATAGTAGTAGAGTAAGTTAATAGACTATAGAACTAATAACCTTAGTTACTAGAAATAGTCTATAATATTTCTAGTCTAGCTTCCGTAAAGGACGTTCTATATAGATATTTTAGGTATCTAGCTAGACGTAATCTCCTTCTTTATATATAAGAGATAGTATATATAAATAATTAGCTTAATTAGCTTAGTTTACCTAGGCTAGGATAATTTCTTTATATAGGTACTCTAGAAGTTTATCTATTCTTTCTTAGAACGTATCTATAGTAACTAACTATACCCTAGTATATCTATCTCCTTAACGTAGAGTTTCTAGTTTAAATTCTAAATATAGGTAGTATCTATAATTTATAAAGAAGGGAGTAGTTTTAATACTTTTAGATAGGGAATTATTCTAGGTAAACTCGGCTATTAGTAGCTAATCAACCTAGTCGTCCTATAGATAGATAATATAGCTCCTTAGGTACCATTTAATATCTTAGTTTATATATTTAGTCTAACTATCTATCTATAGATAGTAAGCTATTAATATAAGTAGCTAAATTCCTAGTTATTAATATAAACGTTGCTAGAATAATAAGTCGAATTATATACTACGGTCTAATATAATAGTCTTAGGTAGACTATAGAGTCTCTAGATATCTTAGATATAGATATTAGTAATAGCTAGTACAGAAGTCCTATAATTTTCTATAGTATATAGCGTAAAGTATACTTACTTAGATAGTCGATCTATAACTACTAGGATATTATTATAGTTAATTCTATTATATTAATAGATTAGAAGGCTGGTAATAAAGTCTATAGATATATTAGTCTATTTTTATTTAGGGACTAGTAGTAGATTTAGTAAACTATAGTGTTATAAGTGTAAAGCTTTAGCTCTAGTATAGGTATAGCAGTTCTAGATATATTATTTAACGTCGTCCTTAATATTTACCTAGTAGTAGTCCCGGGTAATAAGCTTATACATTCTAGTAATACTAGTATAACCTATAGCTAGACTATTATAGTAGAGTTATAGTAATATAAGATATAGATTATTATCTTCTAGGATCTATAGTTTAGACTTATAGAATAGCCTATAATTTTCTTCCTTAAAGTCTATAGGTAATAGTTTTAGCTTCTAGTTCTATAGTAGGAGTTAATATTTATTATTTTATAGATAGTTAAAGACCTATAATATAAGGGACTTTCTTAGTCCTAGAGATTCTTATTCTTAGTATATATTTATAATAACTTCTTTAGTATTTACTTCTAGGATATTATTAATAGTAATAGATATATCTTAAATTACTTCTTTTAATAGAAATTTTAGTTTTAGGAGTACTTAGTTCTAATATTTTAGATAACTATCCCCCTCTTCTAAGGGGAGGTCTCTTAACCTCCTAGTTAAAGTATCTAGTTTAGTATCTAGCTATCCTAGGCGATACTAGATCTTAAAATTAAATTAACTAAGAAATTTAGCCTATCTTACTTAATATTATATTAGAGTCTTAGTTATTATAAAGTACTCTAGGTTATAGTAGTCTATAAGAATATAGACGGGTATTCTAGAACCTTCTAGTTCTAGATACCATTCTTTAAAAGCTTAGATAATTACTAGTAACTCTTTATTATAGATTTTATAATTATACTCTACTAGGGAATACTTCTAGGAGAAGAATATAACTAGATATAGAATACTATCTAGACCTCTCTATAATAGGATTCTAGCTATTATAAAGTCGGACGCGTCTATTTTAATAATATATTCTAGATCTAGGTCAAAATATACTAGAATTAGTGCCGTAGTAAACGCCGTCTTTAGTTTATTAAATACTTCCTAGTATTTATCTATCTATTTAAAATTAATATCCTTCCTAGTTAGGTAGTAAAGTAGCTAGACGATTCTTAAAAAGCTATAGATAAAGCGTTAATAAAAGTTTATAAAACCTAGGAAGGATTAGACGTCCTTAATATTCCTAGGTATTAGCTAATCTATTATAGCTTATATCTTAGATAGGTCTATCTTAATTCTAGACGTAGAGATAATTAGTCCTAGGTATTTTACTTTTTAAATATAGAAATTATACTTAGTAATATTAACTTAGAGGCCTATAGCCTATAACTTAGTTAAGACCTAGTAGATATACTCTTTATATTCTTCTAGTAAATTACTATATATTAAGATATCGTTAATATAGGCTATATAGAAGTAGTCTAGATATTTAAAGAGGATATTATTAATATAATACTAGAATATACTTAGAGCGTTAGCTAGTCTAAAGGGTATAATAAGGTATTTAAATAATCTAAAACGTGTCTTAAAAGCTATAAGCTATTCTTAACTATCCTTAATCCTAATCCTATTAAACGTGGTAATTACGTTAAGCTTTATAAAGTACTTAGCTCTTAATAGACGGTTTAATATCTTATAGATTAATAGTAAAGGATACTAATTCTTAACCGTAATATTATTTAGACTATAGTAGTTAATATAAAACTATAATCTACCGCCTAGTTTCTTTATAAATAGAATAGATAAAGTAATAGGTAATAAACTAGGATAGATAAACCCCTTCTATAGGTAGTTATCTAGATATTTCTATAGGACCTAGAGTTCTCCTTAGGATATTCTATAGAGACTTAATATAGGGAGCTTAGAATTTAGTTTAAGGACTAGATTATAATTATAGACTCTATATAGAGGTAGCTAGTCACTCTCCTACTTAGAGAATACTAATAGAAATTTATAAAGCTCCCTAGGTAGTAATATCTTAAAATTTATATTAGATTTAGGTGTAAGAGCCTTTTTAATATCTACTATAGTAACCGAGAATATTTCATAAGTCCTATAATATACTAATATAGTAAATACTACTATATTTATTTATACTATGTCTAGAGTAGGAGAGTCTTAATTCCTAGTAGTATTTTAGTAGTATATAGGTAGATTCTTTAGTAGTAGATAGGTAAGACTTTAGATAGGCTTTCAGTATAGTTTCTTTAGATTTAATTCTTCTAACTTAGGTACCTATAGAATATCTTAGTCCTACTAATAGACTTATTTCCTAGACCTAGAAGTACCCTCTTAGTAAAGAATAGAACGTAGTATATTTAACTTAACTTAGTATAGATAGAAGGATATAGATTTCTTAGGTCTCTAGATTAAATCTTCTTTATTAGGACTATAGTAAGACGTAGGTGCTTAGATAATAGCGTAGGGTATAATAGGTGACTTAGAAATATTATAATAATCTTTATAATAATCTAATATAAATTATAGGGCGTGATTTCTACCTCTATAGGTAGAATTATAGATATAAGACTATTTAGTTCCTATAGAAATAGGATACTTAGATAGCTTAGTAATAAGTAAGATAGCGTCGTTTTCCCTATAATAGGACTTAGAGTCTCCTAGCGTAAGTAATAAAACCTAGATAGTAGTTATTAGGGTATTATAAATAACTCTTCTATTATAAGCCGTAATACTCTATAGGTTTTTTAGTTTAAATATAGGTATTTTATTATCTTAGACGTAGTCTTTATTAATTAAAGTATAGTAAGTAGTACTAGTATTATAAAAGGCTAGAATGTTAAATGTATTTATTTCTATAGTAATTTTATAGTTATAGATAGGGCTTTTACTATAAAGCTCTTCCTCTATAAGGGATATAGAATTTATACTTATTAGTCCCTAGATGAGACTCTTCCTAGGGGTATACTATTTCCTAATCTTAGACTCTTAGAATATCTAGGACTAGTCTAATATAAACTAGCCTTAGATAGTATAGATAGATATAGAACCTAGACTATAGAATTTTAGACTATAGGGGACACTAAATATAACGCGGTAACTTAGATATAGGACCGCTATAGTAATACTAAACGGGAATACTATAAAGGACTAGGACTAGACTAGCGGGGTTAGTTTAGGCAATTTATTCTTATATACTAACTACTATAATAAAAATAAAGACCTTACTAGTAGCGGCGCTCCTATTCTAAGTCTATAACCTTAGAACGGCCTCTAGTATATAATAGGTCTATTAGCTCTATAGTAGGAATAGGTATCTATAGAGAAATTAAAGCTAGATAGAATAGTATAAATAGAATAATAGGACCTAGGGACCTTAGATAGAATAGGGCATTATTAAATAGTCTAGATAGTTATCTAGGGGGAGCCTAGAATTAACGTAGACGGTTATTAAGCTCTTATAAATATTTAATAAAGGCCGTAAATTCTTATAATAGTAGTAGACTTAAGATAAATAAGGTACATAATTCCTAGGAGATATTCTACTCTAATAGGACTACTAAAGTACTTTTAGGGTATTCCGCTTCTAGATATAGATATTAAAATTCTATAAAGAAGGTACTAAACTCTTAGTTCTTTTAACGTAATTAGAAGAGTTTAACTTAGGTATTTATAATATAGTTTAGGTTACTAAAAGCTATTTCTAGTAAATTTAGAATATCTTAGTAGTTATTTAAAGTAATAATCCCCTCTTTAATATAAGGTAAGACCTAAGTATAGATAACCTTAGATAGATGACTATAGATATAAACTATATATTATTATACTATAGAATACTAATCTAAATTTACTATTATTTTATTGAAAATCTAGCTCTTAAACTATTCAAAGTCTTAATAATTACTAGTAAATTCTATAGGGTTAGGAAGGTATTCTAAAAGTATAATCTTAGTAGGAGCTACTAAGACTAGTATTAAAATAGAGGCTTAGAAGGATTAACTAGAGGTACTAGTAGGAGTCTATATAGCCGTATAGAATACTTAGAGTCGACCTTAGAGGTTTTAGATATTAGCTTAGAGTTAGATATTATATTTAAGAGTCGTTTAGTTATTTATCTAAAGCTATTAGCCTTATTTATATAGGGATTGAATTTTTATTTAGAGTTTACTATTCTAAGTAGAGACTTTAAGATAGAGGGAGTAGAGCGACGAGATAATTATCTATAGATATTTAGGGTTATTCTAAAATATAAAATAGAAAGCTTTAGGGTTAGTAGGATATAGTATAACTAAGTTAGAAAGTATAGCTACTATAGTAAAGCTATAGTAGTATTATAAACTAATCTTTAGTCTAGGAGTTCTAAGTATAGAATAATATTAGGCCGGGCCTAGGTTAGAAGCTTTCTCTACACTTTATATATTCTAGCTTTCTCTCTTTATACTTCGTCTTATCTATCTAGCTAGGTATTACCTATAGATAATCTATAGTCTCTATATCTATTCTAGGTCCTAGTCTAGGTCCCTAGGCTACCTAGCTACTAACCTTAATATTATAAAGCGTCTACCTACTCTACTATCCTAGATAGATACTTAGTCCTAGGACCTATCTATCTACCGCAGCTTCACTATAGTAACTATACTTTTAAACCTGATTTTATAAATACTCTACTAAGCTAGAGATATTTAATTCTATATTTTAAAACAACCCTAAGAACCTCTAGACAATTATTGCTATACTCCGCTCCCTATCTATTAAAGTCTCTATATAGAATAGTAAACTCTAAATAGATATCTAAAACCTACGTAAATAAACCTACTAATTATAAGTTAATAATTAAACCTATTATAAATATAATATCTAACTCTAAGCTAATATCCAGAACCTCTAAGAATAACTCTAAGCCTTATAGCTAACTTTATAGATACTCTCTACTACCTCTACCTAATTTATAACCTAATAGTCCTAGGTACCTATCTAGGACAAGCCTATTAGGGTTACGCTTTTAGAACGCCTTTTTAACCTAGCAGAATTTATAGGGGATTATTAGGACTTTAAATAATTTAAGAGCTAGATTTATAATAAGATAGTAGTAAATTTAGACTAGTATACTATACTATAATAGTATATAGTTTATATCTATAGCTAACTTACTAGGGTAGCTTATAGTTAGATTTTACCCTACCTAAAGGAGGGTATTACTATACTTAGAGACTATAAAGATATTTTAAACACCTTAGAGATAGTATTTAGTAATCTAAACTGCGTTATAAATATATAGGTAAAACTCTTCTAATTATACTAAAAGAATTAAGAGTTTAGCGCCTTTCTTATAGAATTCTAACGCCTATATTTAGAGGTAGACTACCTAGAAGGTGCTCTAGTCGTCTTACTAGAGTAAAATATCTTATAGGAATTACACTTACTACTTATCTTAAGTCTACTACTATCCTAAGAATTTAAGGACTTTATAAAGTATCTATAAGATCTTAATAATCGTCTATATTAATTCTAAGTAGCCCTTAGGTAACTATCTAGGCCGTTTAGTAATACTCTATTCTATCCTAGGTTACCTAGTCCTATTATACCATTTGTTTCGTTCTATCTAGCTTTAATTAGCCTATAAATATCTATTCCTACTATTAAACTAATAGATCTATCTTATACTAGAAACTATTCTAAGGTATTAGAATCTAAATATAAACGTCGATGTTAATAAGGTCTTTATTTCTATTATAGCGGATAATATATAAGGATTAATTATCTAAATTAACTACGCCGTGTAAGCCTAAGTCCCTCACGTTATTCCCGTTTAGTATTACTATAGAGATCCTATACCTAGGTTACTATATTATATTCTATATCCCCTATAGTTTAAAATTCTATAGCTTAGATACTATATCTACTAATACCACCTAAGTCTAGGTTATACTAGACTAGTATTAGGCGCCCTAAGAGTCTAAAATTAGAAAATAGTATGCCCCTAAGAAGAGTCTTATTTAGGGGCTAGTAAGTATAGAATCTATATCCCTTATAGAAGAAGAGCTTTATAGTAAAAGCCCTATCTATAACTATAAAATTATTATAGGGATAAATATATTTTATATCCTAGCGCTCTATAATACTAGTGCCGCTTACTACACTTTAATTAATAAAGACTATATCTAAGAATATAAGATATCTATATTTAAGCTAAAGAATCCCTAGAGCGTAGCGGCCTATAATAGTAGAGTTATCCACAACGTACTTACTACTACTATTTAGGCCTTATTACTTATACTTAGGGACTCTAAAGGCTTTCTACACAGAAAATAATACTATCTTACTTATTACTAAGTTGTTTAAGTACCCTATTTCTATTAGAACTAAGTGGTCCTATATTTATAACTCTATATACTAAGGGGGGGATTATATATTATAGTTTATATTATACTATTATTGAGACTATTATTAAGTTTCTAAGTTACCTATTACGCCTTATACTATTATCTAAGCTCTAACCTTTTACTATAGTCCTAGTAAAGAGGACTTAGTTTAAAGATCTAAGAGATCTATATTATTCTATCTATATTAAGTTAAAACGACTAGGCTATACTCTATCTTACACTCTTAAGGGTCTACTAGGTCTAAGAATATAGTATATTAGTAGGATAATACTATTCCTTAAGAACCTAAGTATAAGAAAGTTAAGTAAAAGAAAACTAAGAAGAAGCCTATAGCCTATCTACTAGTACTATAGACTATATACTAGAATCTAGACCTAACTATTCTAGATATAACCTAAATAAATACTATAGTATTTACTATACTAGTAAGATATAGAACCTATAAATTATTCTCGGTTATTATAGTAGATATTAAAAAGGCTCTTATATTAAAACCTAATATTAATTCTAGGATATTATTACCTAAAGAGCTTTATAAATTCCTACCAGTATTCTCTAAGTAAAAGAGTGACTAACTACTACTATACTAAGTCTATAACTATAATCTAGTTCTTAAACTAAATTCTAAGCTCCCTACGTTAAGTCTTTATAGAATATCCTAAGGGGAACTCTAAGTCCTATAGAAATATTTAGACGACTATCTATAGAAAGGGTTTATTTACCCTAGTTTATTACCTATCGCTTTACCTGTCCTATTTATTAAAAAACCTAGTAGTAGGTTATATTTCTATATTAACTACTATAGATTAAATAATATCACGGTTAAGAATTAGTATCCTTTACTATTAATTTAGGAGATATTAAATTAGCTATTAAGAGTAAAGTACTTTATAAAGTTAGACGTAATTGCTATATTTAATAGAATCCGAATTAAAGACGGTTAAGAATAGCTTATAGTATTTAAGATATATTTTAGTCTATTTAAATACCTAGTTATACCCTTTAGGCTTATAAATACTCTAAGTACTTTTTAGTATTATATTAATAATATCCTCTTTAAATATCTAGACCGTTTCTATACGGCCTATATTAATAATATCTTAATATATAGTAACTTACTAAAAAAATATAAGGAGTACGTCCGGTAAGTTCTTACTAAGCTATAGATGGTAGGCCTCTAGATTAATATTACTAAGTATAACTTCTACGTCTAGGAGGTTAAATATCTTAGATTAATTATATCTATATCTAGGATTAAAATAGACCCTACTAAGATATCTACTATTATTAACTAGCCTACTCTAAGGAACGTTAAAGACGTCTAGGCATTCCTAGGCTTTGCAAATTTCTATTAAAGATTTATTTATGGCTTCTTAAGAATTGTCTATCTATTCTACCGGCTTACTAGGAAGGACGTCAATTTTAAAAGGACCGCTAAGTGCTAGGAAGCTTTTAATAAATTAAAGACGGCGTTTACTACGGCCCTAATTCTAGTATACTTCGATCTAGATCTAGAATATATTATTAAGATAGACGCTTCTAACTTTATTACTACTAGAGTTATATTATAGAGAGGTCCAGATAGAATACTACGTCTAGTAGCCTTCTTCTTATAAAAGTACTTATCTATAGAATATAACTATAAAATCTATAATAAAGAGTTATTAGCTATTATCCGAGCATTTAAAGAATAGCGTCTAGAACTAGAAGGTTCTAGAATGCCCGTCTAGGTCCTTATAGATTATTAGAACCTAGAGTACTTTATAATAATAAAGACTCTAATACGTTATTAAGCTAGATAGGCTAAGTTTTTAAGTCAATTTAATTTTAAGATCTAGTACTATCTAGGCCGTTTAAGTACTAAGCTAGATACCTAACTAGGAGGTTAGGAGACCTCCCCTTAGGAGAGGGGGATAGTCGTTTAAAGTATTAGAATTAAGTACTTCTAAAACTAGAATATCTATTAGAAGAAGTAATTTAAGACGTCTTACTAATTACTATAAATAATATTCTAGAGATAAATATTAAAGAAGCTATTATAAACGTCTACTAGAAAGAAGCTTTCCTAATACTAAAGAACTCTCTTATATTATAGATATTTAATTATCTAAGGAATAATAAATAATATTACTACTATAGGACTAGAAACTAAAGCTCTTACCTGTAGACTTTAAGGAAGATAATAATAGACTATACTATAAGTCTAAGCTATAGATCCTAGAGGATGACAACCTATATCTTATACTACTATACCTCTACTATAATAGTCTAGCTATAGGTTATACTAGTATTATAAGGACGTATAAACTTATTACCTAAGACTACTACTAGGTAAATATTAAGGATAATATTAAGTAATATATCTATAATTACTATATATACACTAGAGCTAAGGCTTTATATTTATACTATTATAGTCTACTAAATCCCCTACCTATTCCTAAATATAGGTAGACTAATATATTAATAGACTTTATTTCTAGCCTTCCTATCTATTAATATAATAGGGTTAACTATAATAACATCCTAGTAGTTATAGATTAACTATATAAGTAAGTATATTTTATACTATATACTATAGAAAATTATAGGACCTCTACTCTAGCTATTACTAATATCTATATCTAAGATATCTAGAGGCTTTATAGTCTACCTAAGACTATTATTTTAGATTATAGGACTTAGTTCGACTCTTTATTCTAGCAATATTTATATTAACGACTAGGAATCTAGTTACTTATATCTATAGCCTACTATCTATAAATAGATAGTTAGACTAAATATATAAACTAAGATATTAAATAGTACCTAAGGAGCTATATTACCTATTTATAGGATAACTAGGTAGACTAGTTACTAATAGCCAAATTCGCCTAGAATAACTCCCTATCTAAGAGTATTAAGACTACGCCCTTCTTTATAAATTATAGATATTACCTATACCTAGGATTTAAACTAGAGATACTATATTAAGGAGATAGATATACTAGGGTATAGTTAGTTACTACCGATATATTCTAAGAAAGAATAGATAAACTTCTAGAATATTTATATAAAGAAATCTCCCTAGCCTAAGTAAATTAGGTTAATTAAGTAAATTATTTATATATACCTTCTCTTATATTTAAAGAAGGAGATTATATCTAGTTAGATACCTAGAATATTTATATAGAATATCTATTATAGAAACTAGATTAGAAATACTACGGACTATTTCTAATAACTAAGGTTATTAGTTCTATAGCCTATTAACTTACTCTATTACTATCTATAGAGATTTATAATATATTCTATATTAGTCTTTTAAAATCCGCTATAGAGGATCTACTTCCTAGTTAGAGAAATCTACTACTACCTCCTATTATTATAGATAGTTAAGAGGAGTTTAAAGTCTAAGAAATTCTAGATAGTAAATAATAAAGACGTAATACCTTATACTATATCAAGTAGATTAGCTATAAAATACCTACCTAGGAACTACCTAAGTGTCTAAGTAATTATTAAGACTTAGTCTAAGAATTCCACAAAAGATATCTATAGAAACTATATACTAGAAAGTTTCTATACCTCCTAGGATAAAAGAGAAATCACCCTACCTATCTAGGACTAAAAAGACTTACTAAGACACCAAGTGGTAAAGCTTTAAGCCTCAACTTACTTATAGGATAACCCTAATAGTTGCCTATAAATTAGACCTTAGAACGCTAAATAAGCACCGGACCTAGTATTACCAGCTAAAGCTGGATTCCCTTTCCTATGAATGGAGCGTTGCGGGCTAGAATAGAAGAGGTAGGTGACATCTCGCGCTTTTGGCCCAGGGAACTATTTGAGCGAGTCTCGAGCGACATCCAGCGTTCCTCCAACCACTCCGCCGCTGTAGGCCCCGAGTCGTAGAGTCGATGCTCTGCTCGATATATTGATCTGATCCATGGTGCTCAACTTGGAGTTCCAAACAAACCCAGATTTTCATCTGGGACGACACATAAGCTGCTGGCGTCTCCGCAGCCGCTAAATGCCGGACACAGGACAGCTCTGACACCCTCATCACGGTGTTCATCGCCGATATACAGGTTCTGAAAAAGCGTCCCATCGTAGATTTCCTGCTGCGGCATGTCATCTGAGAACTGCTGCTGGTGAGTAGAAGTCATCTTGATGCAATTCGGAGCAGACAACGTGTGACGCACAGTGCAAGGCCCAAGGTAGCCCTTTAAAACCGCAGCCAAGGTTTGGAGAGCCACTCCCACAAGGATCCATACCTGCCTCACTTAACGCGCGCCTTCGAAGTACAAGTTTCAGGCGTGGTAGGTGTGTCAGTTGCCGCCGAGCTAGTCGATTGGGCAATCTGCCCAGGCATATTGGTGGGCGACAAACTGCTGGAGCACTTCAAAGAGCCTTTACGCTGGAAGGCTGTCATCGGTACCATATACACGCCCCTTCGCAGGGCTTTTAGATTTCTACACATATACATACGTAGCTTGCGCTACACACCTATCCCACAGTTCCACCCGTCCCAACTATCTCCATAAGGTGCCGGCACCGTTGCCTTTTGTGATACCATCATAAGTCATAATGTCGTTAGCCGCCGAGGCCTTGCTCCATCGCTGAACATGCAGATGTACCACCGAGATGCCCCAGCTATGCCGTACATAAAACCGAAAAGTAACCGAAAGGACAATGCAGTGAAAAGTGGTCGCTGACCGCCATATTTGCGTGCTGAAGCTGATCGCCAACCTCCATCTTGATGTAAGAATATCAATCGCTCACCCCCCATGTTAAGGTGCGTATGTAATGAAAAGCCGAGAATGTGCAGGCAGGAAGCCGCCAGTAGGTCGAATCCCGAGCTGTTTGCTGAAATGCCTCAATCATAGAAATTAGTGCTTTTTGAGTAGGCCCTCGCCACAATGCTGAGCCGCCCGTACTGCATGGCCGTGAGGCTGGTGATGACGTCCAAGGACGTCCGGAGGCGTAAATCAGAAGGGAACCACCTGCTAGTACGCTCCAAGTACCGCCGTACGTTGAATGGGAAAAAGGAAAGGAAGAAAGGACTTTTGTCTACAGCAGCGAGTGACGTGCTGGCGGCATCGGCGCTCACGCATCCGCCAGCAATGGGTGAGAACGAACCGTCCGATAGAAGTTTGTATGATAAAACCCGAGAAGATGTTAAACGTCGATGGAAAGGAAGGCAGAACCCGCCGATGCTGACACTGGGACGCCAGCAAACGAAGGACTGGTGTATCTTGAGCGTCGTGGATTACCGTGCAGCTAGCATTGAAGGTCGGAAGGTATCATGATAAGTCTGCGTAATGGGTTGTAAACGAGCGTCGGTCGCCCAGACTTAGCATGCACTTCGAGCGATCCACACGAGGTCAGACGTGTCACAATGATAAACTTGGCATCGGTGTTTGCGACGAGCGGCTCGACGGTGGCGTCAAGTGTCTCACAGCAGGCCGGAAGTCCGCACGATGGAATCCAACATCAAGCATATCGATCTCCGCTATCTTTCCCACATAGTCTTCACCATACCCACTTGCCCGTAGACGCCACCTCAAATGCTCGTTCTCTCCTTGCAGTTTAGCAATGCATGTATCCTGCGCCGCAATGTGGGTATGGAGCTGCGCAATGGTTGCGCTCTTCTGCACTGAGTGGTCGTAGAACGCATTCATGATCGCTATCTTCTCAAATCTCACTCCGGACTTCTTGTTTTGCTCAGTAAGAAGTTTCGCATCACCCCAGTGAAATGTTCCGTCACTGTCAAGGTGCTCTTGGTACTGAACGATGATGCAGCCTTGTTTTCCACGACGTTCGCGCTCAGCTATCTGGTGTTTAAATGAAGCCAGGTCTATCTCGGAGGTGTCTTTCTTGCAGTCGTAGCAGTAAATCACTAGGCGGTCACCTCTGAGGGAAACGGTTGTCTTATTCCCATCCTTTTTGCGGTTACGGCAACCTGCCTCATCGCATTTACCTACGCCATCTCTATTGGCAATTTCCATATTTTCGTGAAGCTTGGCATCCATTGAATCGGTTGGCGAACACGCGCTTCGAACTGTTTTTCGGCGTGGCATCGGCTTGCGCTGCGCTCGTCGAGCCTGGAGCCGAGTGGGAGGTTGTTTGCCAGACACCTTCGTCTCCTTATACCGACTTCTCAAGGTTTCATCTCGTAGGCGTGAGCGCTCTGGCAGGGGTGTACGGACGTTAGAGGAGCCCTCGCCTGGTGCGAACGACGGAGCGTCACCGGCTGGAAGTCTTCCTCCTCGAGCAGGATCATAGCGGTTCGAGAATGAAGGAAATGTTGTGGGAGGTGTTTGAAGCTGTTCTTGGCCTAACGATGGCAATGGGCCGGCCTGCGTGTGAGCAAGTGGAGGCAAAGTCAAGGAATCATCTACGTTGATGTTCGCGTAAGAGAGATTCCAAATGGAATGAATGCTCGGGAGGTCCACGGTTACACTGTCACACGTTATTACATGCTGACCACGAGGGAGGAATGTGAGACAATTTCTCACCCCTTCCGACCACCTTCTTTGTTCGACCTGATAACCATATTGGCCCCGAGTGAGAAATCCTGGGCGAAGGCTTTGAATAGCTCAGTTCTGAAACGTAGAAATATATAGACCGGTCGATCGATATATATCGCGCACAGGGGTTTTGACCTCTGTACAACCAGAACATCGCGCATGAGCAGCAGCATCAGCAATAACAGCTACACCAGGAAAGAATCAGCGGGAAGCTTAACCGGTAGGCAGCCAAACCAGGTACTCCCGCGTCTTCTGCCGGGCTGGCAAACATGATGAAAACTATACGCTGTGTAACAGTCGATGCTCAGAGCGAGGCAGACTCGAACTGCGCGAAATTAGAAGCATGGAGAACCTGGCGTCGATCGATTGGATGTACTTGACGGCAGTGGTTGAGGTGGTTGACGTAGGGTTAGCAGTTCGCAACACACCCCCTGCCCCCTTGCATCGTGTGGTTTCGTGCTTTGACGATGTGGAAAAGTTGGGCTTGGCATTATGTTCTCCACCGCAGCCGGTGCAAGGAACGATGGCGTGACATATCGTTCTGCACATTCGGCACTGAATTGAACAAGGGACCATGAGGCCAGAGCTACCTCACAAAGTCTACATTTGGATGCATGTGTATCACCAGCATACGGCCCCTACAGCAGGGCTCATACCGCCATTTCCAGGGCATCGTCATCCGGTTGTGCATTTACAAATGCATACCGTGCGGCGCTTCTGCAGGCATGGTTGAAATACGGGACCCCCGGACGACGCCGTAATTCTCCCGACGATGATCCGGACTCCGGAGCAAGCCCTGGCAGCTCTCTCATTCCCATCACCTTTTCTTTCACTGTAATGCTTTACCGCCGAACCTTGTCCGTCACCTCCAATCTTTGGCCGCGGTAACCAAATGCCGCAGATTAGCAATATACGGCACTTCCGAACACCAGCCCATACGTCGAGTACAATGTCGAACATCGAGCCAAGTTCTCCACCCGATACAGCGGAGCAGGAAGGACGCAAGATAAAGCAAGAGGAGGATGTCGGGCTGAGCAGCAGTGTCATCAAGGGAAGAGCGGCGGCGAGAGGTCTGGTGGAGCTGATGCACGCGACATGAACACGACTGGCTGGTTGATATGGAGAAACTTGATTGTGCATGTGGCTGGGATTTTGAGTATAGCTGCTTTATCTGGGAGTATGTGAAGATTGCTATTTGACTGCACTTACGTGGCGCTTGAGGTTGTGCTCGGATGGGCTTGAGACATAAATGGCGTTTGCTATTCGGGGATTTAAGGGGGGGAGGAGTATGCTGTTGACTCAACGCCTGCTTGTACGGATAGAAACTGGGAGAATGGTTTGGCTGAGTGCTTTGGAAACGCTACTAGCTGGAGAAGTACTTTCGGCTTGAGAACTCGGTTATTCTGGTGCATACCTCAGCTAAAGCATGAACATTGCAGATCTCAATGAAGGGATGCGGCTTGTGCCAATCATGTTATGGAGATACGTGAAAGTCCTTCATCATCTGGAACACAGCTACTGAATCCAGCCCATCCGCAGCTGATCTCCAACCAAAAGAGGTTCGGGAACCGGCGACTCCGGAAATATGCATATTAGACTAGTATATAAAGCTTCCCTAGTTCTTCCCATCAAACCAGGAATGGTTCACAAGGACGATCAAAACTACCAGGGGACTTCTCCAAGTGGAAATTTGGCCCGAGGGTTGATTGATAGGTCAAAGGTTGGTTAAGGTTAGGTGAGGAGGCTTGCGCAACTGGTGACGGAGGTAATGATGATGGTGCAGATCACTGGATGACAATAACGTAATACGTGCTTTGCCTTGTGATAGTGGTGATCACCCATCACTATCAAACGGCCTCATAACTCCGGCGTGTATAACCTTATATCTAACGGCTATTACCTCTCTACTCTTTTAGGGTAATACTATAAAGCTAGCGTTACGTAGCTAGAGTAATATATAAGATACTAGAACAAGAATAGGCCGTATACGGTTTATGGCTTCTTTATAATTTGATTCAACTTATTATTAATCGTTAATAGTAATACATTACTATTATATTATAAAATAGTAATAAGGTTCTTAATAGAACTTATATAAACTATATATTTACCGGTAAATATAAGAAAGACTATCAGTAGCTACTCTAAGGTTAACGGTAAGCTATCTTCATTCTATATCCTTATTAAGTTTTAATAATAATATAGCTATATAGGAAGAAAGGGTATAAGTTTCTCCTACTTTAACGCTTATTTTAAATCCTAAACTATAAGCCTTTTTTAAAATCCTAAATATTCCTAATAACTATAGCTTAGAAAAGGCGTCTAATTATATAGATATAGCGGCGTAGACTAGGAATATAGCTACCTAGCTACGCGTTAGAGCTAATATAATTACTACTAAGGATAATACTACCTTAGAGAAGATAGGTAAAGAGGAGGATATAGAACTCATGATTACTTAGGATAAATAGATAGTAATAGTCCTATTTTTACTATTAAGTGACGCTAATAATAGTAATTCTTCTATTTTATACTTTTATACCCTTTTTATTTTATATTATTCTCTATTTAAAGGCTCTTATAATATTTCTTAGATTTTTTAAAATTCCTTTAAATTTATCCTTATACTATATAATCCTACATCCCTCTTCTATAATTAGCTATCTTATAGCTATAAACTTAGAGGTTAATAAATAATATTAATATTATTAGCGTAACTTGATACTATAATAGATAATAAAACCTAGCTCTTAGTATTAATAATAATAGGTAGGGCTACTATTATATTATAAGGAATCCCGCTATTAGCGCTAGTATATATCTAGTTATTAGACTATTTATAGTATCTTAATAATATTATATCTATAGTATATAGTATAGGTATAGAGGTAGATAAGGAAGAAAGAAAGAGAAGTTAATAGAAAAAATCAGGATATCCTAGAAATAAAAGTTATTTAATACCGGTTATATTTATATATTATAGTGATGTATTGTCTTTATTATTATTCCTTTTTAATAGTATTATCTTTATATTTAAACGCATAGAAGAATTTAACGTCTTATTACTCATCTTTTATCGCAATATTCCATATAATATAACCGCTGGTGAGGTGAATGTAGACGCACTATCAAAGTCCGACGACTGAACCGAAAAGCAGCCACATGCCCAAGTATGATACGTACAGGTTTGGTATGGAGTTCTCACGTGCATAGCCGGTGTAATTCCTTAAACCTATCGAGCCTCTAGGGTAAGTTGGCGTTGCCGGTATGGACTTGTTCATGTGATATGAGTTGGTGGCGAAGGCGCTGCTAACAGTTAAGGTGGTTTGTCCAGCGGCTGCCGGGTCAAATCGTGAGGGAAGCGGCGTCCAGTAGACGCCTGAAGTAGGATAACGAAAGGGCCCCAGTGTGGAGTTGCTCTGAGATCCAGCCGTCATATTGAGGCAACCAGAGGGGAAGGACGAAGAGGTTTGGCTCCATCCGAAATTCGAAGAATTACCTAATCGAGTTGTAGCGCTTATGCGGGCCGTAGCAGGTAAGGGTGAATTCTGCGCCCAGTCAGCACTAGAGAGTTCGAAGGCAGCTTCTCGAGCCGGTTCGTGTGAAGCTGCACGTTTAGTAGCGCTGATCTCAGGTGTTCAACTTACGAAATCTCCACCGATGTCATTAACTATTATGACATTGGTAAGATTGATAGAAACCTCCTGACTTATAGTTACTATAGTTGTGTTTGAACTATTTAACGTTTAGTCACTGTTGCTGCTGCTAAGATCGTTTACTAACAATGCCTCTACGTTGGATAATATGCAGAGAAACCAGAATTGCAATGAGAAACAAAGCATAGCTTTCTGAAAGAGCATCTTTTCTACCGTCGGCATGTTAGTTGCGGGCGAATCTGTAATATACTCGAAGGGGGTCCCAATTCTATTCATAGCACATGCACTCCTGCAGTGTCTAAGACTATTTTTGGGACGCGGGGCCCGATTTTTTTTACATATCTTTGAGAAACCACTGTCATTGCAAGCTATTAACCCTGGTCGCGCTGCTCTCCTCCATAATTGAAAATTGTCAACCCCATAGCATAGTGCTCGCTCTATATAAACTGTCCCCAACCTACAAGTAGAGCTCTAGAAACAAGACAAACCGAAACAATTTCATAGCAAGTTGATTGATATTCACCATAAAACATCATCACAAGCATCGCCCCTACTTTCACGGCTCTTCATTCCGCAGAAGTACGCGAGGCGCTTGCCTCATTCGCAACTTTAAATACTCGAGTACGCTTCGCATCCAAGTCACGCAATGGCAAAGCAGCCTAGTGTCACACAAGGAAAAGATGTAGCTACGCTAGCGGATGGAACAGAGGTGAAAAATTCGCGTGATCAAACCTCAGGCACTGGAAAGAGGTTGGACGAGGCTAGAGAGGACCGAAGTCAAAATGAGGAGTTTGAGTCACAGCATACGAAGGAGGAAGTGCAGAAGGCCAGAAACCGTAAGACAGCGCACCTGCGAACGGCGGACAAACGAACTGGATTCGACGAAGGTCCCAATGAATTCCATGAAAATGCATTTGTAGCAGACGAAGGAGATGACGATGGCGACGACGACCAAGATCCCCGACCAGAACCTGAGGCCGTTCCAACACGTGATGGATCCATGGATGAAGAGCTTAGCTACCTCATTGATCAATTCCTCGACCCGGTTTGTAACGAATATCATTGGGAGGGACTTAGAGGGTCTATAGAAACAAAAGTTCTGGAAATGGATGACGCGGGCAGATATGTTAATTTGCCGTTAATGGTGGCAAATTCGAAGGAGGCGAGAAAGTGTGCTAAGGATTACCGGGCCAAGCTTCTCACTAAGACCGAAGCCATGAGTAAGCTTGAGAACATCAGGAAGCGTATGATCGGTTATAACCTCGAGATGAAGAATCCTGAAAGCTGGGCTATCGTGAAACCAGAAAAGTTTTTGGAACGTGCCGGTGCTGAAGAAAACCAGCCGTTGGATCCAATGGATTGGCAGGCTACTCCTAATAAATCACGAGTAAACGAGGCCTTCGACTTTTTCGGCGCTGTTGGCGAGTACTGCCCCCATTCGCCAGTCGCCATCTTAGGCTGGAAAAATGGCGGTGGTGGTCAGAAGCTCTATATCGTCGAGTACGGAGCCAGTAATAAGACTTATCGCATTGAGCCTGGGATTCCCAATGGGATCGACTTTAATCCAAGTAATGACAACAACATTACTCGCAATGCGGAGTGCAACGACAAAAATAACACGACCGCTGATCTGAAGAGCAAAGTCAAAAGAGTCTTGGCAGTAGCCTGGAAATATGCTGATGATGATGACTTTCCATATGAGTACCTCAATCCAAAGTGGCATCAGGGTAAAAGGTACACCTGGGCTGCTACGCAAACACAAGTTTACGTGGAGTGGAAGAACGGAAACAAGACATGGGAGAATAGAACTGGTCTAAGGAGGATAGGTAGAGGCGGGGCCGGCGCTGTGGACAATCTATTGTACCTCTTTACGAAGGATCAGACGGAGAAATATCGTACGGAGACGAAGCAGAGCCCACCGTCTCGAAGCCTAGAGCACACTTACAAGTTCTACTCCGGTCTTATGGAATCCAAGCTCAAGAAGACGGCTAAGCTCGGCAAATATGATCACGAGAACTCTGGTTTGTTTGTAGGAAGCGATGACGAGACGACGGAAGTTACACCTATGGGTCGGGCTGTGCCGAAGGGAGTATCTGAGCAAAGTCAGAGAATGAAGCGCGAAATTGAAGCTCTGAGACGGGAAAACGCTACCTTGAAGAAAAAGGTCTAAAGAGTTTGCAAGGAGATGAGCAATGGGCAGGGGAAATGGTTCGACTTAAGCAAAGAAGAGCTCGAAAGCCCTGAACATAACACTGAAGCACGTTTGCATTGGCTGCTGGCACGGCTCGATCGTTCATTATCACACGTGTAGGAGATTTTCCTTGATTATTTTTGGAACAAATTGGATCATGGGTATTGAGTATTTGAGGCGTATCTTACGAATTAATTAAGCTATAGGTAGCAAACACTATTGTCACATAGGCTCTTAGTCAGCGCTTGATGATTTCGTATAATTTGAGAAGCTCACTCAATTCCAGCTGCTTCACAGACTTTGCATGACATGGATGATGAGTTGCTTAGCCTGGAGAGCGACTCTCGACACTATTTGCGGGTTTTACCTCCGGAATACTGCTGTTCGCTGTCTGGGTGGCCGCGATCGCTGCGGTCTCGGCAGTGGGATTGCGAAAGCTTCCGCACTTGCTAGTGCGATCATAGTGCGTCAGCCCGTGCGCGAGAAGTCTTCGCAGGCTTGACGTGTCTATCAATCTTTTGACCGCGTTGACGTTGTTTAGCGAAGCAATCCACTATTTCGCCGTATATCTTCTCGAGTTCATCTGAAGGAACTGGAAATTCAGACCGTATCCAAAGTAGCGGTCCAGATTGTGCTTGCTGGAGCGAAGAAATAGCAAGACCTACTGTTTACGACGAAGATCAAACAGAGGCACCGCCAAGTGTCACTGGGGGAAGTTTGGATTAGGGTCAGTACTTCAAGTTGTCTGCAGGAGGCTGCCAACTCTACCCAATGTACAAAGTGCCAAGTTCAGCACGTTGCCTCTGAAGGTGCCTCAGGCATGAAGTGAGACCAACTGTAACTGTCTAAGCTCGCCGGAAAAGTTGGTGTTGGTCGAATGGTTTACCGAGAATAGTTGATCTGCTGGGCACACTTCTAAGGTCACGGAGCCGCACGCCTTTGCTGTGATATCGTGGATTCATCCCAGCCTCGTGGCCGATCGACATTGTATCCGTACAAGCGAGCGAGGCAGGATGTAGCCGCTGTGAGCGCTTGGGACACGTTGGTGTGAGTGAGAGTTTGTGGTGGCGGAGGAAGAAGAAGTGGTAGGAACAAATTTAAGATGCCTTTCTTGGCTACGTCGCTTCTTCGCTCAAGTAGTTCGCCAGTACCATCTCCTTCTAATCCCTCAAATACGTAGATATTGGTCTTGACGATGAAACAATGCGCAGTCCTGACGAAGTTTCTCCTCAAGTCTTCAACTTGGGTCTCCTTCTCTGGCCAGCTCCACATCCTGACCGAGTGATTGACTAGATAGCTCTCCTGGTAATATTCAATCAGTTTGTCAATTCGTATCCTCTGTAAGCTTGAAGCCCACTTCATTTCGGGAGACCATATCTATATATATTATGAAACCTTAAAGGTTAATGTGCTGAAACTTAAACATAGCATTGAACTGCTGGCTATCGGAGTCGGAGCATTTATGTAATGCTATAAAGCATAACAACCACATCGCGTTGGAGCCGCTCAGTGTGTCAGCCAAGTACTGTGGCTGCTCCAACACACTCCTTAGAGTGCGCCTCCGGTTTGTAAACCCTAGCGCTCCAGTCAACTAAGGATTCATAAATTTCTCGAGAACGATACTTGGTGTTGATCGAGGTTTGAAAAGTGCAGCGAATGCGGGCAGTATCGTTGTAGGTATCGCTACTAGTGGATAAATAGTTAACGAGGCGTTCTCTAGGAGGGTATAGAAGGAAGAGGTGGACGACGAAGTCCGCATAAACCGTGACTAGACTGAGATAAATCACTACGAGCATCACAGAAGGCCACCATTAGACTTATTCCGTGAGGTGTCCTAGTGACGGACCACCAGATCCTGATTGTTCTACGGGTCGCATGCGAGGGAAATCTCTGCGAGAAAATACTAAGGTTAACAAGTACTACAGACCAAGTATAATCAAATGCAAGCCGAGACCTCGAAAGCGCGTAGCTAAAACGGAGGCAATCTAGGATACCAGAGTGAAGTGCTATTTACAGATGCAGGTTGCGGGTATCGAGGAGGATGCGCGGCGCCAATTAGATGGTCAACTGGACCAGGCTCAGATTTAACCGGTGATGCCTGTTGACGCATATCCTTTGAACCATGCCAAATGTAAATCTTAGGGCTTCTATAAGGGCAGTAGCTTAACAGAGAAGTTGTCTCCCTAAGCCATGCCAAATATAAATCTTAGGGCTTCTTTAAGCGCGGTGGCTTAACGGAAAAGTTGACTCCCTAAGCCTTGCTCATAGTGAACCGCATTTACACGCTGAATATTGTATACTTATTGCCGCCGAACGACATACTAGCTGTACTACGGTCAAGGACATTGGGACAATATCGAAGCATAAGCGGCTATCTACAAAAGAATCTGGCGGAGCCGAGGCTGTCAGCTTTATCATGTTTTAACTTAGGGGGCTCGGGGTCTTCGGCATTGCATGGGTTTAAGAAGGAAGGGCGCGCAACTCTGCTGGGAAATCTCACATCCTGCACGATCGTAGACCTGCAGGGTTATGCCAGAAGTGCGCTGTGTCTTCAGCACGCAACTCACCCTTAACTGTCCACCGTTATCAGGATTTAAGTTATTAGAGTTAAGAGAGGACGTATTTATTTTGATAGCAAGATATAATCACCTAGTTGTATCAGCTTTTAAGAGAAGAAACATTCGTGTACCCGACTTACAACGTCGAAACCCGCGAACAACTTTCGTCCACACTTGTAGAACGTGGAAAATAATCGATCCGGACTCTGACTGCTCGAGAAAGTGATGCTATCGTAGTGTCAACCATGGCCTTCCGGTGGATTTGGTAGACTCACTCGAAGTGGGTCGGATGTAGTCCCACTTCGCACAACGCATTCGTGAAAATCACGTCCCGATTCCGTCCACGGAATCTTCGTTGGATTTGTTTCTCTCGTGATCGGACTGTATAATTGCAGTATAAGCTTTCCTAGCTGACGTAAGTCCTCGTGCTTTTCTGCAGCAGCGGCAGCCCTTGATTGGATGAGTGCATCGCCGATGTTCCCTGTCGATTTGTTCAGTAGCTACTTGGAGGGAGGCCTAAGAACTAACCAAGCTTTACAGTCCCGTTGCTGTCAATCAATATATTCCCGGTCTCCAAGATGCCATAGGCCATGTCCAAGGCGTAATGTACGTAGCTGAGACCCAGCAAAACCTATTTGCATAAGCCGCATTTCTTGAATAAGGGCCAGTGCAAATACCGCTTTGCAAATTGTCGCGATGTGAATCTCATCGAAGTCCACAGTGAGACTGGTAAGCAAATCTTCCAATGTAACATCAACATAATCATACACAAAGAAGAGATATGTGATAGAGGTAGGGCCGCCCCCGACTCCTGTTAGACTGTCCTTGTACTCGAAGATATCTATGAGGTTTGCGATATTGTCGCTCTGAATCCTAGGGAGGCTAGTAAGGCCTACTTGTAAGCTACGCCTCTTGATGGCAACCAGAGTATCAGGAGTAGAGCAAATCATAAGGCTGTCGCAACCATTCCTCATCGCCCTTGGCTGATAGATCTGCCAAGGGTTTTGTTGCCGTACTCTGAGACTGGCTTTGTTGGTATGACGCCTGTAGGCAGCGGCTAGGCCGGTCGCGGTCACCTGAACCGGGATTCTGGTCCCCACTCTACCTAGCTTATCTTCGAATTCCGCCTGTGTTCTACTCAGTACGATGTTTCTCGTCCCTGTCTGGGAGTCGTCTACCCTAGTTTGGCCTCGTGAAGGTGATTGAGGCGATGAGGACGAAGTTGAGACAACCTCCGTTGCGCTGGCCACCGGATGTACGGGGTGCCTTGTCGGCCATTGAGTGCCGTGTCTTTCCAGATTCATTCTTTATGTAGCTGTTCCACGTCGCAACCGGATTGTCAGGTTTTTATAGTGGGAGACTCAACGAATCCGGGTCCTAGTTTCTATTTATAGAAATAGGCACCCTGTACATGATCGTAACTGTACAAGGAATACACAAAACGTATGTGTACTAGAAGTGATGCATAAAGGCATGTTGCAATATATGACCTAGGCGCACCTGTAAAAGAAGGGTTTCGGTGATGACACCGTTGGGTCTCGACTCTTCCTCCCTCCAACAATCAAGTTTATAAAGATAGAATGTACTAGAATCCTCTATATAGTTTAGAGCTCTTCAGATTCAGCTGAATTGATCCTCGCTAAGCATAGTGCTTGGTCTTCGATAATATGTACTTTGTAAGGAGTTATATATAGCGGATTACGCCTCATCCGCCTATTAGTGTCTTCCAAATCTCGCGCTACGTCAAGAGATAGATCTAAGACAAGGATTTTCTGACCTTCCTAAAGGGATCTCCACGCTTACGCTGACCCTATCTATTAGGGTGCGCCTGTTTCTATAGCCTCTCTCAAGCCGGGTTCGCGATTATCCCCGGCCTTATAATTGTTTAGCCATCTGCGAAACGTTCCTTTATCTACAACGTCTTCTTGATATATCTTCTATATAACCTAACTATAGGTTATTAGGCTTGTAAGAGATAAATCTAGGAGGACCTGCAGCACTATACATCGGTCTCTAATAATATTACCTTCTTATTCGAACACTCGTTTGAGGGAGCGGACTTTTATTAGAGCTACTATATCCTGAGGAGTATACTGGAGGCTTAAGGATGAGATTGCTCGACTATGGCGTGGTACAGGGGAATGATGGGCTTATTAATATTACTCACTCGATACCACTCCTACCGCATCAATACCTACCGTATTTATATCTATAGGTAGGTTGGGCACTATAGATATACCTAACTGCTGCATAGAGACCATGGTCTCGCGGAGAGGGGAGAGTTATAGCGAATCTGTAACTGTTATAACTAGAAAGAAGGCGAGGAAAAATTCTCTTTTATAGGCAAACGAGGTTGCGTATAGTTTTGGCACGGCCGGCCGTTCTGCTATCTATAGGTCGTATATATTCTGTAGGAAGAGGTACCTACAGTCAAGCTAGTGACTTCCCTTAAATAGTCTACTATATCGCTGCTTTAGTGGTATATCAGCCGTATTACAAGTTAAATCTAGGAGTAGACCTTGAAGGTTGTTGGACTTCTCCAACCATCGCTCTTACAAGGTTCTCTAAGTTTTGCCGGGCTGACAATCTATTTCCCGGAACTCGAAGATAGTGCTAGATCGAAAGCCGAGTTCGTGAGCAAGATCGCTAAGAAGCCTTTAACTATATAGATTATCCCGCTGCGCTTGCGGCAAAGGTCGCCTCGGATCTTTCTTTAGGGCTATACCTGTTAGCTTGTCGAAGTTCTGCATAGTAAAGAGCCAGATTTGCCGATACGAGCTTTAGAAGTAGTTAAGTAATGGTAAAGCTTCTATGTCGTCGTAGGTGCCTTCGGCAGTTTAGATTTTTATACCAGCGGGTGACCTACTTGTGAAAATGTCCCTGTACTGATCTTCTAAGGATCGCTTCGATTTCTCCCCAACGCGTTTCTTCCTCGTTGGTAGCAACATCTTTAATACTGGGGCGCAGTGGTATAAGTGCTTAGCGTTTTTAAAGAAACTGCACAGCGTTAGGAGCCTATATTTAATACTTAGAATCTGCGCTTTAATATAAGCACGTTCTCTGGCGTCCCTAGTATAAGGGAAGAGGGTCTAGCCGGCTATGTTCTTGCGTATAAATTCAGCGTCAGTAGTTAAGAACCATGGTAGTCTTATTTCTAATATAGAAATGGTGGTCATATCAAGGAGCTCTTTACTACTTTATAAGAGGATCGTATTCCATGTGCGGAGAATCAGAGATAGGTAACTGCAGAGTTCCTAGCCAATTTAGTGAAGCCATCACCAGGGCGATGCCAAAAACATTTACCTCGTGACAATCTAATGGTAGAATTCGGTGTAGCGTACCCAGTTACAGACAGTGCCACAGTCTATAGAATAGTGTTAGCGTATCGAAGGCCTGACTAAGCTTTTTGTTCTTCCCGAGTTGACGGAGGTCACGTCTCTTGCTAGGGCTAAGCCTGGCGAGCCATTTCTGCTCTCCCTGTGTGGCCAGTTGCTCTTGGGCAGTCGCGCCTCCCTTTAACACCTAGTAATGCTGAAGCCGCAAAAATATCTCACCGTCACAATAAGGTAACTCATTGGTGTAGCGTTCGTGAAGCTAGTGTAAGTTATACGCTGAAAGATCTAGGAAATAGTCAGTGGGGTACAGCTGGTTCTATATCGACTAACCATCATTATAAAGCTCAACGAGCTAGTAACGTTTCTCAGCAGGTAGAAACTCCTTAGCGGCCTATAACCTGTAAAATCCGTGAATATAGTTCAGCACGGCGCTACTAAGAAAAACTTATTCCAGAGGACTGCGATGTAAAGCTCCCAACGGAATTTGGCTTAATGCAACTTTGCTGATCGTAGCAGGTACAATATGCGCAGAGTCGAATTGAAGGCAGCCTTCAACCGTGAAGATATCGATAAGTCGTTCGACTTTCTTCTCGTTCCTTAGGCGGAGGCTCAACGCTTTAGTGGAGTTAATATCGAGACTCTTCGTATATACTATAATCCTCCCTTTGCAATGCCTGATAACACTGGTATAAGGAGTGTCTATGTCGCGTGATTGTGAGGAAGGTCTATAAGGGGAATAAGCAGTGTCTTAAAGGGTTGCCGATATGATAGATGCCTAGAAATAGGACATTAAAGACTGACATCGGAATTGGTACCCCTTTTAACTTCATATAGATTACCGTCATGCCTCTAGATTTCACCTCTTCCAGTAGATAAAAAATGTGCGAGCACACATCGTGGTGCCAGGTGAGTAGTGTGACTAATAATTTCCGCGTTCAAAATCCAAAGCGCCTTGAACGGATAAACGGCGAGCTACCCGACCCGCAAGCGTCAGTATCCGTCAATCGCCCTCTACATTGGCTCAAAGACTAAAAACTTAGCTTTACAGTATATATTCCCTAATAATAATACATCTAAAAAAAGGACTAGTAGTAGTGCTATCAACCTCTACTGTGATAACACCACACTGCACTCGGCTTATCTGCTTCTGTTTATAGAGGGTAATCCGCTTGAGCCACTGCAGCAGAAACGGGTCCCTTCCTTCTGCTACAAAGTCCGCTCGGAATTATTCGGTCGAAACACCGTGAATTCCATTGATGAGGCAGTGGATCTCATTTACACCCGTCTGCTCTTTATATTCTATGATATTATTTGCTGCTTTATAGCTGATTTCTCTGACTAGGCGAGCCTGTAGGATAGGCTCAGACGATGGGCTGTCCTAGGGCGATCTGCCTCCAATCTTCCATGGAGCGCACGACCGAAGCTGATCCTTATTCCCCCAAGTACTTTAGGGGGCAGAGCGGATAAGCTACTCAATATATAGGATCTGAGCTTTGAGCTTAGGAAGCTAGATTCTTCGGAGCTAACTAAAGTATTTAGATCCGTTATTCTAGCGGAACCACTAGATGACCGCCTTTCAGCCTCTACTAGATTCCTTCCCTTGGAGCGGCTGGTCCAAAGGGAGCTAGACGCGCTACGCCAAGCTCGCATCGATTAATAGTGCTTATTTTCAGCACGATATTTGATAGGAACCTTTGGCAGCGCGTTGGCGCACCTTGTAAAAGAGCCGTCTACACCGTTTAACTTCGTTAAGTCCGCTTGTAAAGGATATGCACTGCAGGAATATAATATCCGTCCTCTAGGTAGGTTCTTGCAGGTCTGCATAAACGCGAAACTTCTATACGAGGACATTGCGGCTAGTGTCGCATCGGGTTTCATGCTGCGTAGCTGTTCGACGAAAGTCCACCGTAAGGCACAAACCACTAATACATTTATTTACTCACGTCTTTCTAGGGTTTTGACCAGTATATATATATAAGGAAGTCTACACTCGATAGTATATATAAGCACTCACGGAGGCCTATATAAAGTATATATATCCTTTGGTTGTGGACTCTGAGCAGGTTGCATATATAGAAGGGCTCACAGTCGTGTATTTCAATAAGATTTTTACTGAAGCTAGGCTGAGCCCGCAGGCTGCTATGCAACTGTATGGGGCAAACCTCGTCAAACTTCGGTCCATATAGTCTATAATATATATAAACCTATACTGCCTCGTTTATATCTATAATAAACCTGAGCACATGTTGGAGTGTGGCTATTCTATCTACGATAATTGCGCTCGGATATTCAGTCGAGCCGTAGCAAAGCTGGAACATACGTTTAAAATTCAGGTATATATACTCTATGGCCGTCTAAGCAAGCTTAAGATCTGCCTGAAACCACCGACCGCTAGTATCCGGGTTTTATGTATCAACGGGGGCGGAGTTCAGGGAGTTGTTCCTCTAGAGCTGCTCCAGTTACTTCAGGACGCTCTTAGCCCTTCGAATCGCCTGCAGGATCTGATTGATCTTGCCTTTAGCACAAGTTCTAGTACGTCCTTAGTTATTGTATAAACTTAGCTGCTTAAGGGCTTGTAGGTGGTTTGATAGTCCTTGGGCTTTTCGTCTAGTAATAGAAGATTTCCCGCTGTCGCGACGCCTTCAACAATCTTATAGATCGTATATTTAGCGCTAGTGTGCGGCTTCCTAAGTCTAGAATTAGACGTCTGAGCCGGTATATATGGTCCCTTCTATCCGATAGTTATTACGATGTGGAACGATTGGAGGCAACCTTGAAGCTTCACTTTGGCGACACAGGAAGAATCTTCGATACACCTAAGAGCTCAATATCTAGGACCAAGATAGGGGTTGTTGCAAGTACCATATCGGACGCGGTACCTTACATCTTCACAAATTATAATAGGCAGTATAGGTGTAGGGAAGGTTGCGGTCAGTCTGCTTGCAGCTAACTACTTGCAGGTGCTAACGCGCTTTGACCAGGCTACAAGCATATCCGCCCCGAAGATACGAGTTGCGAACCTCTAATATAGGCAGCGTAAGTCAGGGCCCGCTTTACCACGTTCCGGCTGACATGCTATAGTGGTCGGGTTACTTTAGCGGCTCCCTAGTAAGTGATCTACACCGCCGTGTGCATTAATTGAACTCACCGCGAACCACATGCAGGTATTTCAAGCCAGCTAGTATTCCTACGATTGGGACTTTTCAGGATGGCGCTCTTAAACACAACAATCCTATCAAACTAGCCCTTTGCGAGAGCGAAAGAATTTGGCCTATAGGCACTAAGACAGATGTTGTCTTGTCACTAGGTACTGGTGCTATGGCGGAGCAGCATATGCAGTCGCCCAAGGCACCCTTCTTCCGGAATATCTTCAATGACGGCACCTTGTCCCACCTATATCGTTCATTAGTTTCCTTAATGGATGGGGAAACCACGTGGAAAGACGTCACTAATAGGCTCGACACAAAATTGAAGAACCACTTTCTAAGATTGAATGTTTACTTAGCGGATAGAGAACCTAATATTAATAATATTAACTGTATCATAGCCCTATAGGACGAGGTTTCTTCCTAGCATAGAAATTCGAACGAGGTCAGGAAGGTAGCGCTCAGGTTGCTTATATCATCCTTCTTTTTTGAGATGGATTCGGTCCCAGCTTTTAAAGCCGGATTGTATCGATATTAAGGCTTAATAAGATGTCGCGGCGTTTACAGCGAAGTTATTAATATAATTACCCAGATAGCTAATAGCCAGCCTGACATATACAAAAGCTCAGAATTCCTAGAAAGTCTAAAGGGTAATAGTAAGGCTTACAAGACGTGTGGCAAGTTATTAAAAGAGGTTGCGTTCTATGTGAGACATCCCAGCAAAGTATTCTCCATATACCTTCGTTTTAAGGCGAAGGAAGAATACGGAATAAGTGGATTTCCTCAAACTCTAGACTGGTTTATAAAACTGCAAAATTTAGACCAAGGGCTGGAAACTTCATCGTCGGAAAGAATATACTGTTCTCAACGTTTTGAGAATATTATACACAAGAGATACCTTCAATCTATCCCTTCGGAAGAGGATTTATATTTCCTACCTAATAAAAGGAGTTAGTGCGTATAAGCGTATGTGCAACTAGCTGGATAAAATAGCGTTCCAAATTTCTAGTCGGCTTGGACATCTTCAGGGGTTGAATCTACAAACCAGCTATTTCCTTTCCGTATCGTGCATAGAGTTCGATGATAGTAGGCATTGTATATACGCCAGTCGAAGATACTAGAAGATGCCGAGCTAATAAAGTAAGCCTAAATCTACGAATAAGAGCTTTATATATATAATTTCTTATGACGTGTTCAAGATAAATAACCATTTGCGGTCTTACAACTTAGCGCTGTTATAAGTCGTACCTTCTACGAAGCCGACACCCATTACTCCTCGACCCGTCTCGGTCAACTAAATATTTCTTATAGTATAACGGCGCTGGAGTAAGCACGACTCGCAGCATTTCTATGAGGAATATATTAAGTAAGAGAACTAACATTATTGCAAGTCGGAAAGGGCCCACGTGCTACGATGTCTATTATTACATAAGAACTGCGGTGATATATATATTATACGCGAGATCTATTCTTCAGTATATAGTGTAATAAGCCAAGCCAATTAAAATGCCCCCCTAATGAAGAAAATGCTTGTAGCATCTATATTTACAAGGCTATATCAGAAGTGGAGAGGTGGGGTGCCGATTCTGGGCCAGACGTTAGAACTTATTTTTAGGACGAGCGCCAGGCAGCTGGTAGGGCAACTGATATATAAAGGAGCCGTTATAGTACTAATAGACAGTCGAACGCCGAAGTGTAGCACTATTATACTTTGTGGAACCAGCGGAAACAATGGCATCCTCGAGTTTAGATACAACGTGTCAAGTTATATTCCCTAACACGCTAGTAACCTGCGTTTCACGTGCCGCAAATCAAACGGAGAGCCTGGCGCTCTACCGCTTCAATAACCACGCCTCTAAATACAATTTCTGCTATGACGAGCTCAGAGCTTACAAGCATAATTTGTGCCAGATAGGACAAGGCAGCGCCTACGAGGTGGTAAGCCAGATATACCTCGCGCCGAACGGCCATTACTATAGCACTGTTAGCCGGCGGTAGGTCCTTCTTCGCGTTGAGATGCCACGGGGCTTACCACATGTCGAAAGACTGCTTAAAATCTTTAGAACCAAGGCAGAGACTCTGCACTCCTCCCTCGCCGGCGTCCTAGATAAAATTTATATAGATTTGCTGTATCTTCTACTCTCACAACCTAAGAGTCCGGCAGTATATAAGGGTTAGGAGGGTAATTATATATACTCTATCACTATCTAATTATCTGAGAAATATCGTCGTGGTATATAGCTGTGTACTACGTACGTCTTTTGGTTGATTTAATCGATTAGCGGGGTCAAGCTTACACTATCTCTAAGGCGCGCTAATTCTCTACACATGAGTATGTTTGCGTAGTAGGATTATTCTCGAGTTTCCGCATCTTAATAATAGAAATTTTACTAGAGTAGTACAACCATAATGCCTGCATTAGATACTACTTTAGCTAGCTTAAAGCCTTCCCGTCCCACCTGTGACAGCTATAATAATCCCACGGCTTATGCCTGAATCAGAAGCTACAAGCACTTCCGTTTCTTCTTAATAAATCTAATAACATCGCTTGCAAAACTTTCCGAATAATGCCTTCTAAGATTTTGATCGGTCTCTCGCATCGGAAACACCAAGTGTTATAGAAGTTAACCGAGTTCTTTATCCAACTGGATTATATAACGTTCCCAGTCCCTCGTGTATATTTCAGCTTCGGCCTTAAATGTCTATACTCGTGCAAGTATACAGTGCATAAGTATAGGTTATATATCTTCGACTTCGTTAAGTAAAGCAAGAACCGTAGCAAAGTCATAGTGCGCTGCTCTCCGTATAGGACTAGCAGCGATGAGTTCGTGGGTCGGGTTAATAGGAAATACCGAGGTCTTCTCCGATGAGGCGGGATTATAGGGCCCGTCCTGGCCGCGAGGGACTTTGTCGGATTAGTGGTAGCTTATCAGAAGTGAGTTAAGTCTTACCCGTGTTCGTCTTGACAGCTAGTGACGACGATAGTAGACAGTCTTCACCTTGCTGCGCCCTTCGAGTTGATAGAAAACAGGCGGGGCAGCTACTGCAACACATCCCCTGAATAGCCAACCCGCCCCGACATAAAACCTCCGACGTCGGAGTGTATGAAGGAGTTGGTGGCACATTTGAAGCATCAAGATTCGCTTCGTCATAGTAAAAGCACGGCCCTAGTGCTGAGGCTTCGTTTAACTCCAAGGTAGGTTTGATGTCAGGAGGACTTATACTTATAGAGGTCGATCTAGGCAAGGTGTTCATTAATATAGTGCTCGCTAAAGTTAAGAGAGGACTGAGAGCGTTGATCGGTGGCATTTTGAGTTTAAAATGAAGAAGCTTAGAATATAGAGTTGCTGAGTATTTATGTCTAGCCCTAAGGGAGGGCCGAATGTTAGTAAGATCTGAAAAGTGAAGCGACATCCAGCCTGGCGCCTATAGAGATTAAGCTAACCCTACAGCTGAAAGTATTATAAGCTATATTTAGTTCAAGCCTGTCCGCTTAAAGGTGTAACCTTGATCGTTCTGTCTGTAGCTGCCTTTAACCGTGCCTTTATACGATTTGAGAACGCCACGATAAGGACAAGAAGCTAGAACCGAGTTCGGCGGAACGGGAAGTTGTATTATCAAGTCTAAAGGTGGACTTCTAATATTGACATGTCTCAGCGAAAGGGGTATAGTATATAGTAACCTGGGCTTGATGCTATTTTTCGACATCCTCCGCTCTATTAGTAGCGTGCCTACTTAGATATAACGAATTATAATATGTACACGCATTGTGGTTTAATGGGATCATACGTGTGTATAAATAACAAGCAACTATAGCAAAGCGCTTAGGCGAGTCATTTATGCGCTTAGAGTCTATAACACCCTATCCTCACCGAAGCGCTCCGGTAACCGCGAGGCGCACACGACCTTAGCTCAATTTAACTCCATTTTCGCTTTTGACCGCGTCCTTACAACCTCAGTAAAGGGCTTTATCACTTGTTAAAGAGCTGCAAGAGTTCATTAGCTATTCCCCGTCAACTAGTTAACACTACACGCGTAGCACCTACATCCCTCTATACTAGTGTATTCCTTCTAACTCAAGCTACACAAAATAGCCAGCTCAATTAGGAGCGCATTAAATCCATTATTTGTTTCTCTAGAAGCCTGTGATTAACCTTAGCATCAGAAAGATAGACCGCGCTGGTATATAGTATTCTATCTCTAGTACTGTACTGTTTTTGTGAGTGGTACGCCAATAGATGTTTGCAATAACTATACACACCACCGCTTTACGTGAGAGCTATTCTGCTCTAAAGGCTGTAACTATATATCCTTTAAGCGGATCCAGCTAGCTGTATTTCGCGCCTGCGCGAAGGCTAAAATCCCCTGAACTCTTGAGGCTGAAATTCTAACTCCCTCAACCGCACGCCCGTAAGTAAGTATTTATCCCGTCGCCCGTATTTGACAATCTCCTCACGTACGGCGTCTCTTAGGCCTAGCGCAGCCGATACTGCTTAAGTTAGTGACTTAGAGGACTATGGAAGACGTCTTACTAGTGCGAGTATACCTAGAACAAGCAATTTAGACGCGGAGCTGCTTAACTGCGCCAGCCGAAGTTCCTTGGCTAGTACATCCGCCACGTTCATGCGCCCTAGGGTTATATATAGCCTGGTACTGATCACTTAAGGAGCCTGTCTACAGTCGCTAGCGGTTGACTTATATAGTAAAAAGTCTAGTATCTTAGTCAAATTATCTATACCTAGAAGTTTGTCTATGTATCTATACACAGAGTATAGTTGTTGAGCGCCTTGATATTCCTATATTAGGTCAATCTTTTGAACCTTGACCTGGCGTGTGCGGTAGAGCAACAGCAAAAACTTTATGTATAGGATCTAGGCAAAGATTCTGATTCTACCGGCGAATATTAGGACGTGTGTAAATTCTCCAACGGCTTCAGGTATGCTGTATGGTCCTTTAACCCACGCTCTGAGGTTACCCAGCTGTTGGTGAAGAGGTAAGTAACTAGTCTATCCCCTACGTAGTTGGATGAGGAGTTCCAGCTCGTCGGCGGTGTTTTCACTTTGACCTCCACCGGTCCACCAAACAATAGCAAAAGGATGGCTTTAGAAGATCGATCTCCAGCTTAGCTGGGGAACGCAGAGGTAAACGTACTGACCCGGGTGGACTATCCAAGGTCTAGCCAATTGTAGTCTCGCATGGATGACACCCTCAGATTCATCAGCAAGCTTAGACGAGAAGCGTGTGGATACCGTTTCTCTCCTTATCCTTATAAGGGTTGACTGCTGATACCCTATTGAACTTAGGTATAATATGTTCTAATATACTATAGATCTATAGTAAGTAACGTAAGAGCATGTAAAGAGACTAAGAGCCCTAATTAGGTAAAACCTCGCAGTAGCGTGCTGTACTGCCAGATACTGCCAGAGGAGTAGCGGGGTGGCAATAGCTAGCATGATGTGCGAGCCTAGGAATAGCTCATATATTGAGGCTCAGAAAACTAGTAGAATAAGCAACGATCCGAGAGTTACTGCACCCTTAACATCGATAAGCATATTTCTAGGGTGGAAGGTGTCGGTTGGAGTTACCAAAAGCCTATAGAAGCCCAGTGAATTTTTAATCGACACCTTGCGCACTGCGATGGCTATATGAATCATAGCTTGAACGAAAGCCATTAATCCGATTGAGTGATAGATATGGCGGAATGTCCGAAGAGAGAGGCCAAAGTAGCCAGCAGCGTGACTCAAACGACTAGAGAAGTAGAGTAGAATGAGGTTAATCAAGGACAGCTAGGCAGCACGAGTGGATAAAATGGAGATATTATAGTATACCAGGGCATTAAGGGCGCCAGTCCCCGTCCAATAAAGGATCTGTAAAATAAGATAGCCTCGACTGATAGGACTGATGAAGTAAAATCTTCGCACAATAAACGGATAAACCACATGTCTTAAGAGCTAAGGCTCGATGTAATTCCGATAATACTTAAAGAAAGTGAGTATGAGGCTATATAGTAAAATTAAGATGATGACGCTTGTGTAGGCTAAGGCGTATATTTGTGTCTGTTCTATGCCTTTGTCAACACAGGCTGGGCTGGTGGTTATTTAAGCCAAAAGTGAGGTTCCAAAAATACACAGGGGTTCTCGTTACTATTTAAAGTGGTTTAACGCCCAGGCTCTTATGCCTGCGCTTAGCGGGCCATTATCATTGACCCTGCCACGATCGATCCTAAGAGCTCCTAGACTCATCTAATATATAAACTATTCTCTCGGAGTACCTTCTTAATTTCAGAAGCTAAATCGAGATAAGTCCGAAAAGCGCCGCTAGAGTCGCCAAAGAAGGGTTCCATAAACAAACGAAAACTCTGTTCACTAAGGCAAAGGCGCTGAAAGCGAAATATAACGAAGTTGATATATATCTGGTCATTATACGTAATGGCAGATATTATCAGTATAGGTCGGCTTTGTAAGAACATGTCACCAATGAGCTAGAGGTAAGTCATTCTCCTCATATTAATTAAGACGGCACCTTTCTTATTCCGTCAAAGCACCAAACAGCCTCGAAGTTGCTAGAAGGTTCTCGTGCTAACAGTATAGAGAGGGAAATAGGACGCCTAGCAGACGTAGAGCTCATTCGTAAGCTAACTAGAGAGGAATATGCGAATGTCCGAGCCCACTTAAACCCGCCCAATTTGCCCGAAACACCGACATATACCGCATCAAGTGGTCCTAAGACAGGTGAAGGTACTGCAGAATCCATCTATTGGTCTGGTTAAGTCAGCTAGCCTTGTTGTACTTGCTATCGGACCGGCACATCGTTATATCGATCTGACTTAGCTAGGCAACTAGCTACTTATAAACTAGATATGTGAGTATGTCGTATCAACAAAATGCTATATGACATAGGTACAGCAGATAGACTAGAGGTTAATTAGATTGCTTATTATTAGACCTTTAGATAAATAAAACCGCTTAGCGTAAAGTCAAGTAATGGTGAGCTATCAGAAATAAGGTGCTAGCATCAATAAATATAGTACTATACGCTCAGCAAATCTATATATATCGGCCAATTATCTGATAGAATAATAGGAGCTGATGAGAAGAAGTGTTATTGATTAATCTATCTAAACTATTGAGAAGGAGAAGAATAAGATAACTGCGGGCAGCAGCACGTGACTAATAACTAATATATATAAACGCTGTTTACTAGCCAACACACCCCCCCAGATTCGCCGCTTTGGGTGAATATAAAGCTATATCCATCGAATATGACTAAGTAAAAGGAGTAGAAGAAGCAGTATTGGGTTCATGGGCCAAAAGGTGTTGAATATCGACCAAATTCAGCTATTTATTGAACATTTCATGACGTTGTCTTGGCAGCGCCTTCGTCAATCTATCTACTGGCATGTCGATCGTCTTAATCTAGTTGACGCTAATACGGCGTTCCTAAACTTTCTAGCATAGCTAGTGCTGGTGTATATTAACGTGACGAAGCTTCGTGGCTAATTTAGGCGATTCCTTCTATAGCAGTCTAATCGTCTGAAGGTTGTCGCAGTTGATAGATAGAGGCTGTTCAGTATTGAATTAAATGCCTTCAAAGAAGCGTTTCCACTATATAGCTTCCTTAGCGGCTGACGATAAGGATAAAAGCTCCGCTTCTATACTTGATATGGTAACTGTCTTCTGTTTACCAGCCCGCCAGTCTATTAGGCCTCCATACAGCTGGAATAAGTAACTATCTAAGCTCTTCCTATTAGCTAGATTATCTCTAAAGGCAGCATCTAACAAATAGATAAATATGTCGTGGGTACTATCTAAGCCCCCTATATACTGTATAGCCAGAAACTTCGTCCTAAATAGGTAGGAGATGATATAATCTGCAGCAGCCTGATGAATAGGAGACGGATTCTTCATGAATTCAGCTAATTAGGAACTAGCCTTTGCGATATCCGCGCGTGTCGTCACGGCGGCGAAGTTGATGGATCTAATACGCTATTAGTATGTGAACATTTGTTTAGGAGTTGCTTATTTGTCATATGGTACTAGATCGTCGGTAACGAGTGGCGTACGAGGGTATTTTAACTGCTTATCAAGCTTGAATTTGGCAGCAATCTTGTCGATATAGGAGTCTTAGCACAGCTATAGCTTCCTATTTACACAGTCATAAAGAATTTAGATACCTAGGAACTATATAAGGTCACCTAAAGATCTGACCTTATATCTGGCAAACAGCTTCCGTTCAAACTAGGCCAGATAAGTGCTATTTTTATCCACACTGATCGCAATGATATTATTAACATAGAAGAAGACAATAAGGTGTTTGCTGGCGAACAGGCAGTTGACGCCTGGAACAGGATATAGTCCTAATTCTTCCAGCGTAGATGATAGATTATTCAACTATAGTAGGGGTAATTGTTTTAAACTGTATAACGCATAGTGGAGGCGTAGAATAAGGTTATCCTTATGGAAACCTTCTGGGCATTCGCAGTAGACGTCTTCGTTAATCGCCGCGTTAGTGAATGCATTTAACACGTCGTATTGTTTACAATTAAGATTAAAAGTAGCGACAATCACCATAAGCGCTCTGAACGTACGAATTGCTAGTATTACTATATAGGTGTCTTGAGTGGTAGATTGGAGATTACCATATACACAGAGATATGCTTTGAACTTTTCCAGGAAACCGTCGGTATCCACTTTATATTTAAACACCCAAATAAGCGGTATAGCCTGTTTAGCAGCGTCTTGGCGTGGTATAAAGGAGAACGTATTGTTGTCTTCCAGCGCAGTAAGCTCCTTCTTAGCGGCCTCGATGAATTGGGCCTTAAATAGATGCTTCAGCACTTGACACCAGGACTTCAGTTCTACTAGCAAGTTGTCTCTATAGTATATAGACGTCTTAAATACGGATAAATCCTTCTGCAGAGCAATAGAAAATGTGGCTATATAGCCTAATAGTTGTGGTACACGCTCTAGTAAGGCAGCATACGCGAAACGACGATTTGAACGACGTTGGCGTGCAGTTCCTTCTAGTAGTACATTATCTAATGAGAGATTAGACGAGACTTCTCTTCGGCGTGTTGCTATATTTAGCGTAATAGCTGCTAATTCAGATGTATATAATTGGCCAGGATCAATTGGAGGAGCTTCCAGAGTAGATAAATCTTCTACTAGATCTTCTGTATAATTGTTAGGAGTATATAGATCCTCTATAGTGGGTTCTTCTTCTAGGGTAAACACAGTAGGGCTAGCTATTAAAGAAGGTGTATAGACTAATTAGGTCAGTTCTGGGGTCGGTTCAGGAGTAAGATAGGTTCTAGCAGCAGATGTGATCTTACTAGCGTCTTGCTGTTCGATAAGATCGACGGTATCGACGGTATCGTCAACGTCAGTGACGTCTTGAATATCTATAGCTTTTATATATACTGTGGAATCTTCTGCGCATACCGCGGGTTGAACGCTGGCTATTAGCTCAGGTAGATCGATTACTTAAATAACGTCTTCTACCTCTTGTCGTAGAAGGTGGAATAAATCAACGTCGTCTAGGTTATAGAAAACCTCTTTATTGAAGGTGACGTCATGAGTGCAAATAATCTTCTTCCTACTAGGAATCTAGATCTTAAAGATGTTCGTAGAGTTATAACCTATTAGATAGCTGATATAGGCACGTGGGTGAAGCTTCTCCTTACGTGGAAGGTTTCTAATAAGTGGGTAGGCCCTATATCCAAAGACGTGGAGGTAGGCCAGCGAAGGTTTTCTACCGTGAAGAAGTTCAAATGGGGTCTTCCAATTTAGCTGTTTTGTCGGCGTTCTATTCAGTAAATACCCAGCTGCTTAGACGATGTCTGGCCAATAAGATGCTGGCAATCTGGCTGCTATATGTATTATTCTAGCCTTTATTATAATCACCCCCCTAGAACGTTTGGTGGTGCCATTTTAGGCCTGTGTTCCAGGTGCAGAACGTTCTGCAGTAATTCCTTCGGTATTTATTAATTCATCAAATTTTCTACCTAATGACGTTTCTCCGTCAGTGTAGAAATAGATAATCTTGCTGTTGAACCTTGTCTTAACTAATTAGATAAAGGTAGTAATAATCTGTATAGCATTAGACTTATATACGTGTGTATATACGAAATTTATAAGTGTCTTAACACAGCGTAAATAACTAATCTACTAATCGCCGTTATATGCAGGGGTCATTTGAATCATATCATATACCACACGTTGGAAAGGTTCGGTAACCGGGTATTTAGGATGGGATTAATATAAGACGATCTGATGTGCTTTTGACAGTGCATAGTCTTTATATTCAGTAGTAGAAGGTCCTTATTTAGAAGACACGCTAGTACCAATTACGTTCTCCTGAAGGTGTTATATAGCGTCCAAATTGGTATAACTAAGCATAGTGTGCCACTATATAGCCGACGCTTCCCGATTAGGCAGTGGATTCTTTGAACGACAGTATAGAACAGCTGCAAACGCTGCCAGTGATGATGGTGGATTCTTCTCCAAAACGAAGTGATCATCTACCTTAAACACCTTATAGTATTCGTTACGCTGAGGCCTATAAACCAGGATACCCTGCCACGTGCTTTAATAAACGTTATGCTTCATTATACGTTTTAACGACACAAGATTTGTCAGAAATCCAGGAATATAAGCGACGTCAGTGAGCTTAATTCGTATTGGGCCAGTAGGCCTAGTAATAGTGATATAGACGTAGCTAAACGCCTCAATTTTGAACGATGTTTTGCCAGCTATTATAGTATCTTTATTATCTACCTAATGTGTAATAACAATGTGACTAGTATCGTTACAAACGTGTGTGTTTAATCCTGAATCTAGCGTCCAGCAGTTTTGCAGTTTATAACTATCGCTAGCAGCGAATGAGGCTCTGGAAACGGTAACCAAGAATAACGCTGGTACAGTGTCTTTCTTATCGTCTAACGCCTTCGCGGAAGATATTACATTAGAGCTATTCTTAGCGCGTTTCTAAACTGCTTTAATTATATGCTTTAGTCGTGGATTTTGAAGTTTTTCTTCGATAATCTTCTGTACTTCTACATTAGGTTTCCAACCTTATAGACGCCTGTACTTAATAAGGTAATAGCAGTCCTTATAGGAATGGTTATAGCTATAGACATAGGAGCGTTGTTCTGTCCTGTAGTCTGGTTTATCATCTGGTTGACCCTGGAAGGTGGCGAAAGCAGCGCTTAAAGGTATCTTGTTAATCACTGTACTGGCTGCAGTAAGACGACGATGGTTACAATACTGCTCCAGCAGATTATAGAGAGTAGGTAGATTGCTGCCTTCCGCGATCTTCATGGTTAGGGCGACCTTATATAACGATACAAACGCCTGATCGATGTGCTTTAGAGCGCTAAGAAAGTCATAGAGTAAACGATCATCTTGAACGTCTGGAAGGTTGATCAATAAAGCTTCTTTATAAATAACTTCCTAGTTATACAACCAATCGTCGACATTCTACTACTTCGGAGCCTTCTTTAGTGCTTGATACTTTCGGAGTATTTCTAACTGTCTGGCCCGATCGGTAGGAGCAAGTCGCTTCTTCAAGGCAACAAGCTTCTTATAAGGAGTGGTTTCCGACACAATGAACGTCAGATTTGGAGCGGCTATTAACGTTAGAACTATGTTCATAATAGTCCGAATAGCCTTGTTCTTTTCTTGGTAGACAGTAAATTCCTTCCAATACCTATTCTCTTGACGTTCAAGTATTCTTTGCTCCTTATTATCCAGATCCTGTTCACGAATAGCACCAGGTTTAACACTACTAGGGGTAGGAAGAATAGGACAAATTGGAAGTATTGGTTCGTCAGGAAGGCTAGGATCGATATACTGCCACACGTCTTGATTCTGCGCAAGAAGCTCTATATATACAAGCCACTGCTTCTAATTAGATAACGTTTTGAGGACAATATTCGACTTAGTAGGTAAGGAGGACTCGATAAGAGACGCTATAGTAGGAACGAGGATCGACGTGATCGACAGCGACAAATATTCTGAATGGCGTAAAAAACACGTTACTAACACGTGTATATAATATTTCTAAATAAATACGAACTGTGAAAATCAATAGTATCCTTAGTCAGAAGTGAAAGACGTATAGATCGTTAATGGCGACTGCGTGTTTAATACCGATAGTGTCACGCCTGTGTGATCGACAGCGACGTGGTTTTCGCAATATAGATGAATACAACAACTATCAGCAAACCTAGGCTTATAACTATCGGCTAATTATCTGATAGAATAATAGGAGCTGATGAGAAGAAGTGTTGTTGATTAATCTATCTAAACTATCGAGAAGGAGAAGAATAAGACGACTGCGGGCAGCAGCACATGACTAATAACTAATATATATAAACGCTGTTTACTGGCCAATAATATATAATATAAGCCTACGTAACTAGAGTGTTGTACGTTCCGAGATCAGGCCAGCCGAACTTACGGATGAATATAAACCCGGTTAATTCGAAATTTCAGCCACTGAGCGCTTTCGTGTTTTCCCTGACCTGGTGCCACCTGAACTGCCTTCCTCTGAATAGGGTGGAGGGGGAGCTCCACCGTATGGCGCGGCACAAGCTCCTTCACTTAAAAATAAAGGTATACCTATTACCAACTTCTCTTGCTGGCCTATATATTAGACTGAAGTTCTTGAGGGGGGACGGCTCCCCGTCAGCCTAGCGTTTACATAATCTGTCCATGCACCTAGTAATAAGAGGCTATAGTTTTCTATATTCTATGCTAGCGAGCTATTAAACCTAAAATCCACGTGATCCTGAAGACCTCTAACTTCCTCCTCAAGTCTGAATACTATATAGAGCGTTTAGTTGAAACGACGTATTACTAAAGTCCAAGACGTCCCCCAGGCGGCGGCTATTGCTGGCGGAGGCATGCCAACTTTGCGTTGGCTTGGTAGTGGAAATGGGGTTTTTAGGTATAATGCTTGAAAGGTATTAGTAGAGCTCGCTGTATATATTAGTCTCTGGTACTCCGCTGTATTGTCAGCCGTATTCAATTGACTCTACTCTGATATGTTACCTTCTTCGGCACTCTCGCCGGTCTTGACCACTAGGGCGGGCTTCTTGCCTTTTAGCACTGTATGCTTTAAATAATCTTTCGGGCCGTCTCGATCGTCGTCGCCTGACTCCATACCGTTTGAAGGCATGATCTTGAGCGGGTGTCTCGGCTGCTTGTCTTTAGTGGCCGAGTTATCTACCACCAGTTCCGGCGTGCTGTCTCGGTCCTCGGCGAGGGAAATAGGAGATACTATAATGTAAACTGGACTATATAGGGGGGTGACGATCGATGCGGATAACTCCATTACTTATTTGTGCTAGAGTCTTGAGAAAGTAACAGAAAAGTTGATTTTCTGAAAGATCTTCTAGCGACGACACTTAGGGAAGTAGCTACTTAAATAATTGGTGGGAAGGACTAACAAGTTTACGTTGGGGACTAGGTTTATCGATACCGCGCGCTTTGGCGGGTCACCTTGACCTATGTCAACTACGCCTCGAGACCCCTTTGTGCTCTACTTTAGAGTATCCGTCCTACGACACTTATAAGCGCTGACACCTCCTATACAGCCAATATAAAGTCTGACTATAATATTAAGTACGGATGTTATATGCTTAGAAGGATCCAAAGCGCCCTGGTGCTACCAGCAACCCTCCTCTCTTACGGTTTCTAGCCGTTTATGCTTCAGGGATCCCTGAAAGGCCTTTAGAACAGGCCACAATTCCGGAAACTGCTAACCCTTAGTGTATACAATATAATACTAGAATAAAGAGGCTACCCTTTTGATGATGCGGATAATATCAGCCGGGATTATTGGGTTTTCGGTGAGAGGCACCTTCTGCAAGCTCCCAATCCAGCGATCAACAGCTTCTACACGCTATATATAGCTTTAGAAGCAGTAAAGGTTATACTCCATAATCAGTTCCGCTACCTTGCGCTTGATATACCCCCACGTCCGGTGTATACTATATATATAACTTAGTATATCGATATAAGCGCTGAGAAAGCCTCTAGATATATAGAAGAGCAAGCAGGCTTCCTCATGTGGAGACTAAAAGTAGGTCGGTATCGTTTCTTTACCAGCCGTATGACGGATCCAAACTTGCTAAATAGTAAGTAGACATGCTCTACGCAGAGGCAATTCCGTCAATCTATGAATACCAACTGGCACCCTCCGTTCATTTTAGACACCCCGCCTTCTACTCCGCAAGCAACATCAGGGAATCGGCTTATTTCGATCAGCGTACTCGCGGATCGGCTAATGAGGCTTTTCCTGGCGGGAGAAGCTCAGGGATAGTTTGTAGGGTATAGATGACACCTATCCTTGGATCTTATAGTGGCTTCCCAGTAAGCCCCCGCTTTATAGTCTGTTCACGCGGTTTAGGATTGGTATCTAGTGTCACTCGCTGCGTTGAGAGTTCTAGGTCGCCAACTCTCCCTCACAAAGCAGGCAACGTTATTTGCCATTAACCCTGAATTTATTGCAGACTCAACTATAAACGCCACTATATAATACGACGGCATGAAGACAGTTTTTTATATCTAAACACTCATTAATAGTACATTAAATCGAAGCATCTTCTAGTAAGGTGTAGCTATATACGTACATTAGGGTGTAGAGTTTACTTAATTCCTTCACCGCTAGACTGATTTGCCATACCAGGCTCGCGCTCGACCGCGTCGACTGGAAACCTCGGGAGCTTAAAATGTTTTTATACCGGTGAATAGCTATTAGCCTTCAGATATAGGTCTCTAAGCGCGTCTATGACGTCTTTAGACCACTATAAAAGTTCCCCTCTGTAGCTTTTATTGTTTTCCAGTGACTGGGATATCCTGGCAAGGCTTCCAACAATTATCAGCTGCGACATCGCGAAGAATCCACAATAACCTTACTCGTTCTATACTTAACAGAGATCTGATTTGAGTCCAATAACCTCTGCCGTCATGCGCTCCACCTCTTAGAACAAGTTTAAGAGGAGTCCCGCCTCATTCTAGGTACTTTATGCGCCTAATTCGACCAAATCCTTCTAGGTATAGTCTAGTCCCAACTATACCCCCGATATAGATAAAGACGTATGTACTAGACTTCCCAATTTCTTACCGCTTAAATGTTTTCCGTCATAATAAGCTGATTATTCTAAATACTGATAACAGTCGCGAATCTACATACAATACTAACGAGTCTAGTAAGTGCATCCACTATTATATAAATAATCCAAGGCGTTTATCCCTCTAAAGATCTTAATTAGCTCCGCTTACGTAACGTCTTCAGTGTATAACCTCGAGTGGATATATAGAGGCAGCTGCCACTATTAAGAGTAGGCCGTGAGTGACTTCTATAATTTAGTCGTGAATTTTATTTATAAATAATGATGTGAAGGTTCACTCAATCTTGAACTAGTAGAACAAGCGGTGTACCCTAGCCGCATGATTTATAAAGTGGTTTAAGCCCTCTAGCTTCTCCGAGCAGTGAGGATGCCTATACTTAAAGTCCTAATTAAATAGTCCCTACTTGATGTGGATTTTGAGATGCTTCTAGACGGTGCATTTCCTCGCAAATAGACGCAATCGTTTGGCCTTTGACAGCTGGTCGTTACCTATATAGACAAGGCAGACTTGGTCCACAAACACCATCAGGTATAGACTTTAAATAGTATTATTATTCTCACCTATAAATGCTGTAATCACTGGCGTCTTAACTTGATCTTCCTGAATACCTAAGTTCTCGTTAGAGCCTGTATTGAGAGATCTCTGCCGTTTCCGAGCTCCGTCATTACCGGAATCAGTTAAAATACGCTTCATGCCGAACGCGCCTTTAGCCTTAGCAGGCTGACCATCTTCGAGTTGAATAGGAGCATTTTATGTCGAGGCTTTATGTCGTCGGCTTTCCTGTCGGTAGTAGAGGTTGACAAGATTGTGAACGAATCTAGCCCGAAGCTCCATAGCGTGGGCCTCGTTAAGCTCGTCTAATGGTTGCGACAATAATCTTATAATAGTAGCGCGCTCGTGGAGCTTATACTGTACTATTGCTCGAGTGATTTCCGGCGTAGCCGTTCCATTCAGCTGCTTATCTATCTTAATCGTGTCGATGGAATCATAGAAGTCTAGGATAGCTTGTTCCAGTCGCTGTCTCCGTAATCTGTTCATCAGGTTGTTGATCTTACACTTAATCTCTTTATACCGAATGTATAGACGCGACCCTCTAGCAGCGTCAATAGGGTAATACCCTCGATCAGTGATCTCCTTCTTGCAAAGTTCTCGTTTTTTGCGAAGCTTCACAAGCTTTGGGTGCATATCTAGCTAACGCTTCTACTTCTCGTTGAGCTCTATAGGCGCCCTCTCGTCTCGTGATAGTCCTATCCGTGCAACGGATTGCATAAGGAGATCTTGTGATGGAGTTCCAAAATAAATCGACTGGAAATCGCGCTCAATAAGATCAGGCATATAAAACTGTTTATAAGTGCTACCGTGATAGCCTATAGTCTGGTTGCGCTCCTCCGGAGTTAGAACGCCTAGCAGAGTTTCAGTCATTAACAGAGATAGATCTAAGGAGTGGAGACACTTTCAAAGGGAGGGAGCAGCTCTAGGGGAGACCTTACTGTTTATATTTCTACCAGATGCCCGTCGAACCTGGTAAAGTTCAAGTAGATATTCGAAACCGGCAAGACGTCCTAACTACATAAAATAGTCGCGATATTTGTAATATAGGAGAGCTTTGCTGTCGGATACCCGGATACCGTCAGGTGTTTTCTCAATGTTATAGAAGACAGGCTATTTTTCTATCTCCTCCTTGAATTGTAATCGAAGCACATCCTGTTATAGCAGGATTTATAGATTAAAAATCTCTTTAGCGGAAGTAAACTTCCTTCTGAAAGCATTATCTGCGAGAGCTATGCTTATGATATGCGAAACAATATAGAAAGTGGGTATACTTTCAAGCTAAAATATAAACTTTTTCCTATTTCACGACTTGAGTTAGTGAATATATACTATTAGACAAGGTTACTGGTTTTACTAACTATCTACCTTTTCCCCTAGAATTCTTGATGTGTACTAAGTTCACCATCACAACGGTTATGGTGCGGCTAGAATCCTTTACGTCCTAAACCTTTATTATTAAGATGTGGTCGTACGATAGCGCTTTATTGCTGCCCTTCGCACTGCTGCTTTTAACAAGTGCCCCTGGTCTTATAGTTGTTAAGGCGCTGAGGAGGAGCAGCAGCGATATCTCTACTCGCAGCCGACCGTGGAGGGCCTTAGTATCCTCAGCCTAGTACGCACGAATTACGACGTAAAGGTCTTAGATATACACGGCGAGCTTGTCCTTTTCTAAAGTGTCCAATTTATATTTCGGCATTAGATACGTTGGGATCCACTGCTAGTAGTCAGTAATTATCTTCCGGTAGAAAAGGATACATGGCTTATTTACGTCTCTAATATCAAGCTCTATTCTGTTATCCATACTGTGACCGGCTAGATCTATATATGCACAGCTAAGCCGTTTCTAGTAAGCCTTAATTGAGCTCTCTTTCTTAATCTGAAATAATTTAATGCGCCATTCAAGGTATGTTTTGATCGTCTCCGCTTCGCATGCAGAAAGAGTTTTATTCAAATCGGCTTTGATCTTCTAACAGAAACTTGATAGGAACTATTAGCAGTGTAAACTAATGAGGTTATGTCCTGCGTAAACTTGCTCCTGCCAATACTCAACCTCTCTTCCAATGAGTCTTTTCGACCAGTCACTCCGTCTCGACTTAGCTTATCCCAATCCCTTATGATGAGCAATCCTCTTTAGTAGGTACTCGCCCTCAGGGTTGGATTCCAACCCCACATCCGAGTCCGAGTATAAGTCCGACTCAGAATCTGACTTTGAGACAGTGGCTGCCTCCGAGTCTAGGTCTTGGTCGATAAAGGTCTCACTGTTGGAAATACAAGTATTGCGTAAATATAGAAGCTTTATAGTTTCCTCTTTAATAGACCCAGCCTATTGATGAGATTGCCAGGAGGCCGTTCTGTGTGTTCGTCGTCCAGTACGGATTGGAGGCGCTGGAGCAACTGCCATCGAGCCCGGAAAAGGGAAGAGGGGATGGGCAATGTTCCTCGAGAACATACGGTCCCTCAATGAGAGAATTTAGATATACCAAAGAGCTTGCGCTATATAGGACGTGGGACGATGGGCAACCGGTCTACTTAAATAGTAATAGCTGCCGCCGTGACCTGTACGGAGGCCACCAGGCTTTTGCTTTGACCATTATCTTGCTCATCGTGGTTATCGTGCTTATAGCTTCTTAGAAAAGCTGTCAACATCTCATTGGGCGCTCTTCATTTTTGGTTGGCACTTTCCGGCGGCTAGGATGACCCGTCACGGCAGGGATCGAAGGTGAAGGCGGACGGGATTTAGCTTAGGCGAGCGCTGCAGCCGCAGTGCTTAAAGGTCTAGGGTCCCGGTTCTCCAGCGAAGGGTGACGGTGCAAATGCATCCCAAATTGGCCACCGATACTACCATTTCAAGCCGCATTTTCACCGGCTCCTAGATACTACGGACTAATAGATGGATTCTATAGCATGTTTACTTACCTTAGGACTACTTAATACAGTATATATCGGTGTTTTTAGCAAATTAGGTGGGTTCAAGTGGGCTCGGACGTGCGTATATTCATCTCTAGTTAGTTTATAAATAAGCTATATATCCACTAAGTATCCTATTTCCCTCTCTGTGCTGTTAGCACGAGAGCCGTCTGGCGACTTCGAGGCATTTTAGTGCTATGACGGAATAAGAAAGGTGCCGTCTTAATTACCTCTATAAGGAGATCGACTTACTTCTAGCTCAGCTGTAATACGTTCTTATAAAGCCCGACCTATATTAATAATATCTACCCTTACGTATAATGACCAGATATACGTCAACTTCGTTATATTTTACTTTCAACGCCCTTGCCTTAGTGAAGAGAGTTTTTATACGTTTGTGGAACCCTTCTTTAGCGATTCTAGCGGCGCTTTTCGGACTCATCTCAATATAGCTTCTAAAATTGAGAGGGTACCCTAAGAGAATGGCTTATATATCTCACAAGTCTAGGAGCTCTTAGGATCGATCGTGGCAAGGTCGAATCAAGATGGCCCGCTAAGCGCAGGCATAAGAGCCTAGGTATTAAACCACCTTAAATAGTAACGAGAACCCCCAACGTATTTTTAGAACCTCACTTTTGGCATCAATAACCACCAGCCCGGCCTGTTAACAAAGGCATGGAACAGACACAAATATACGCCTTAGCCTACGTGAGTATTATCATCTTGATTTTACTATATAGCCTTGTACTCGCCTTCTTTAAGTATTATTGGAATTACATCGAGCCTTGGCTCTTAAAATATATAGTTTATCCATTTATTGTGCGAAGATTTTACTTCTTCAGTCCTATCAGTCGAGGCCATCTTATTTTACAGATCCTTTATTAGATGGGGACTGGCGCACTTAATGCCCTAGTATACTATAATATCTCTATATTATCCACTCGTGCTGCACAGCTATCCTTAATTAATCTTATTCCACTCTACTTCTCTAGTCGTTTGAGCCACGCTACTGGCTACTTTGGCCTCTCTCTTTAGACATTCCGCCATATCCATCGCTCAATCGGATTAATGGCTTTCGTTCAAGCTATAATTTATATAGCTATCGTAGTGCGCAAGGTGTCGATTAAAAATTCACTGGGCTTCTATGAGCTTTTGGTAACTCTAACCGACACCTTCCACCCTAGAAATATGCTTATCGATGTTAAGGGTGCAGTAACTCTCGGATTGTTGCTTATTCTACTAGTTTTCCAAGCCTCAATGTATGAGCTATTCCTAGGCTCGCACATCATGCTAGCCATCGCTACCCCACTACTCCTCTAGCAGTATCTGGCAGTACAACACGCTGCTATAAGGTTTTACCTAATTAGGGCTCTTAGTCTCTTTACATGCTTTTACGTTACTTACTATAGATCTATAGTATATCGGAACATATCATACCTAAGTTCAATAGGGTATCAGCAGTCAACCCTTACAAGGACAAGGAGAGACATAGTATCTACACGCTTCTCGTCTAAGCTTACTGATAAATCTGAGTGTGTCATCCATGCGAGACTACAATTAGCTAGACCTTGGACAGTCCACCCCGGTCAGTACGTTTACCTCTGCCTTCCCTAGCTAAGCTGGAGATCGATCTTCTAAAGCCATCCTTTTGCTATTGTTTGGTGGACCGGTGGAGGTCAAAGTGAAAACACCGCCAACGCGCTGGACCTCCTCATCCAACTATATAGGGGATAGACTAGTTACCTACCTCTTCACCAACAGCTGGGCAACTTTAGAGCGTGGGTTAAAGGACTGTACGGCATACCTGAAGCCGTTGGAGAATTTGCACACGTCCTAATGTTCGCTAGTAGAATCAGAATCTTTGCCTAGATACTATACATCAAGTTTTTGCTGTTACTCTACTATACACGCCAGGTCAAGGTTTAAAAGATTGACCTAATATAGGAATATCAAGGTGCTCAACAACTGCACTCGGTGTATAGATACATAGACAAGCTTCTAGGTATAGATGATCTAACTAAGATGCTAGACTTTTCCCTGTACAAGTCAATAGCTGGCGACTACAGACAGGCCCCTTAAGTAATTAGTACCAGGCTATATATAACCCTAGGGTGTATAAACGTAGCGGATGTACTAGCCAAAGAACTTCGGCTAGCCCAGTTAAGCGGCTCCGCGTCTAAATTGCTTGTTCTAGGTATGCTCGCACTAGTAGAAATGTCTTCCAAGGTCCTCTAAGTCACTAACTTAAGCAGTATCGGCGGCGCTAGGCCTAAGAGACGCCGTACATGAGGAGATTGTCGAATACGGGCGATGGGATAAAGACTTACTTATAGGTATACGGCTGAGGGAGTTAGAATTTCAGCCTCAAGAGTTTAGAGGATTATAGCGTTCGCGCAGGCGCGAAATACAGCCAGCTGGATCCGCTTAACAGATGTATAGTCACACCCTTCGAAGCAGAATAGCTTATAAAAGAGTTCTCACGTTTATAATTATTGCCGACATAGAAACAAATGATGGACTTAATACGCTCCTAATTGAGCTGGCCGTTTTGTTTAGTTTGAGTTGGAAGGAATATACTAGTATAAAGGGATATAGGTGTTGTGCGTGTAGTGTTAGGTGGTTGATGGGGGAGCAGCTAATATACTCGTGCAACTCTTTAATAGCGATTAAAGCATTTTACCGAGGGTGTAAGGATACGGTTAAAACCAAAGATGGTGTTAAATTAAGCTAGAGTTGTGCGCGCCCAGCGGTTACTGGAGCGCTTCGGCGAGGATGGGGTGTTATAGACTTTAAGCGCCACAAATGACTTATTTAAGCGCTTTACTATAGTTAATTATTATATATACACACGAATCTACAATAAGTGAATAAACTATAACTTGTTACGTCTAATAGGACACGCTATTAATAGAGCGGAGGATGTCGAAAGATAGCATCAAGCCTAGGTTACTATATACTATACCCCTTTCGCTGAGACATGCCAATGTTAGTAGTCCACCTTCAGACTCGATAATATAACTTCCCGTTCGTGCTGCTGAACTTGCTTTGGGCTTCTTATCTTTAGCGTGGCGTTCCCAAATCGTACAAAGGTACGGTTAAAGGTAGCTACTAACTGAACGATCAAGGTCGCCTCTTTGAGCGGCTAGGCTTAAACTAAATATAGCTCATGACACTTTCAGCTGCTAGGTTAGCATAATCTCTGTACGCGCTAAGCTAGATGTCGCTTTGCTTGTAATATCTCACTTAACATTTGGCCCTTCCTCAGGGCTAGATATAAATACTCAGCAACTCTATACTCTAAGCTTCTTCACTTCAGATTTAAAATGCCACTAATCAACGCTCTCAGTCCTCTCTTAACTTTAGTGAGCACTATATCAATAGATCCCTCGCCCAGATCAACCTCTATAAGCATAAGTCCACCTGACATCAAGCCTCCCTCGGAGGTAAACAAAGCTTTAGCATTAGGGCCGTGCTATTACTATGACGAAGCGATTGTTGATGCTCCAAATGCGCCACCAACTCCTTTATGCACTCCGACTTCAGAGGCTCTAAATGAGTGCGGGTTGGCTATTTAGGGGATATGTTGCAATAGTTGCCCCGCCTGTTTTCCATCAACTCGAAGGGTGCAGTAAGGTGAAGACTGTCTACTATCGTCGTCACTAGCTATCGAGACCAACACGGGTAAGACTTAACCCGCTTATTATAAGCTACCACTAAATTTGACAAAGCCTCTCGGGGCCAGGATAGGCACTACAATCCCACCTCATCGGAGACGACCTTAGTATTTCCTATTAACACGACCTATAGACTCATCGCTACTAGTCCTATACAGAGAGCAGCGCACTTTGACTTTGCTACAGTTCTTATATTACTTAATAAAGTCAAAGATATATAACCTATACTTATACACTGTATGCTTGGACAAGTACAGACATTTAAGGCCAAAGCTAAAGTGTATACTAGGGACTGGGAACGTTATATAATCCAGTTAGATGAAGAACTCGGTCAACTTCTTCAACACTTGGTATTTACGGTGCAAAAAACCGATTAAAATCTTAAGAGGCATTATTTGGAAGGATTTGCGAGCGATATTATTAGCTTTATTGAGAAGAAACGGAAGTGCTTGTAGCTTCTAAATTAGGCATCAGCCCGGGTGTTATTATAGCAGTCAGAGACGGGACGTGAATACTTCAAGACAGCTAAAGTAGTACCTAATACAGGATATTGCAATTGTATTACTAGTGAGCTTTCTATTACTAAAACGCTAAAACTCGAGAATAATCCTTCTACACGAACGCTTTTATATATAGAGACTTAGCGCCCCTTAGAGATGGTTATAAGCTTGACCACGCTGATCGAAAGTGAAACGGAAAGACCTACACAGTATATAGCTACACACTATAACGAGATCTCTTAGATAAGCGGATGGTGATAGAATACGTATAATTACCCTCCTAACCCTTATATACTACGGGACTCTGGGGTTGTGAGAGTAAAAGATAGGGCAAATCTGTGCAAATCTTGTCGAGTACGCCGGCGAGGGAGGAATGCAGAGTCTCAGCCTTAGTTCTAAAGATTTCAAGCAGCCTTTCGACGTGCGGTAAGCCCCGCGGCATCTCAACGCGAATAAGGACCTACCGCCGGCTAACCGTGCTATAGTAATGCCCGTTCAATGCGAGGTATATCTGGCTTACCACCAAGTAGGCGCAGCCTCGTCCTATCTGGTATAAATTATACTTATAAGCTCTGAGCTCGTTGTAGTAGAAATTGCACTTGGAGGCGTGTTTATCGAAGTTGTAGAGCGCTAGGCTCTCCGTTTGATTTGCGGGACGTGAAATATAGGTTATAGGCGTGTGAGGGAATATAACTCGACACGTTGTATCCAAACTTGAGGATGCTATTGTTTCCATTAGTTCCACAAAGTGTAATGGTTCTGACCTCGGCGTCGACTGTCTATTTATATTATTCCGGCTGCTTTATATATAAGGCGTCCTACTAGCTGCCTAGCGCTCGCCCCACAAATAATATTTGACCTCTAGGCTAGAATCAGCACCCTACCTCTCTATGTCTGATATGGCCTTATAAATATAGATGCTACGGGAATTTAATTATATAGAGGGAGTCCTGTTTTGATTGGCTTGGCTTATTACATTGCGTACTGATGAATAAATATCACTATAAAAGGCTACGTATCATCGCAGCTCTATATAACAATAGATATTGTAGTACGTGGGACCTTTTACAACTTATAACAACGTTAGTTCTTTTACTTAATACATTCCTACAACAAAGCTACAGGTTATACTTACTTCTAGCGCCGATATACCGCGAGAAAGACTTAGCATGGTTATTATAATTGAACATGTTATAAGAAAACATATATATATATTACTCTCATCGTATATTTAAGCTTACTTTATTAGTTAGGCATCTTCTACAATCCTTGACTGGCGTATATAATGCCCACTATTATTAAACTTCATACGGGATGCAAAAATGAAATACCGTTCAAAACCCTAAAGATTCCCACGCCGACTGAAAAAGTGGAAAGCTTTTCTCGCCAGCTAGTTCCATGTATGCTTACAAGCACCGACTCCTTTTATTAGGTAGGAGATATAAATCCTCTTCTGAAGGGAGAGATCGAAAATTCTTCTTGCGTGCAATATTCTCTAAAAGGTGAGAACAGCATCTTCTCTCCCACGGTAAAGTTTCCAGTCTATCGTCTAAATTTTGCTGTCTTATAAACCAGTCTAGAGTCTGAGGAAATCCACTTATGTCGTATTGTTCTTTCATCTGAAAACGGAGGTATATAGAGAATATTTCGCTGGGATGTCTCACGTAGAAGGTAACTCCTTTAGATAACTTGCTACACGTCGTATAAGCTTCACTCTCATCTGTTAGGCTTCCTAGAAACTCTAAGCTTTTGTAAATATCAGGCTGGCCATCCGCTATCTGGGAGATAGCATTGATAACTTCCCTGTATATACCACGACATCTTATTGAGCCTTAATAACGATACAATCCGGTCTTAAAAGTTAGGGCCGAATCTAATTCAAAAAAGAAGGATGATATAAGCAACCGGAGAGCTACCTTTTTAACCTCTTTTGAATTTCGATACTGAAAAATAACCTCGTTTTATAAGGCTATAATACAGTCAACGTCGTCAATATTAGGTTCTCTATCCGCTAGGTAAATATTTAATCTTAGAAAGTGATTTTTCACATATATTTTAAGCCTATTAGTGACGTCTTTCCACGTGGTTTCGCCATCCATCAAGGACACCAATGAACGATATAGGCGGGAAAAGGTGCCGTCATTGAAAATGTTGCGGAAGAAGGGTGCCTTAGGCGACTGCATATGCTGCTCCGCCATAGCACCAGTGCCTAGTGACAAGACGACATCTGTTTTAGTGCCTATAGGCCAAATCCTTTCGCTCTCACGAAGGGCTAATTTAATAGGGTTGTTATACTTGAGAGCGCCATCCTGAAAAGTCCCAATTGTAGGGATACTGGCTGGCTTGAAAAACCTACAAATGGTTCGCATTGAATTCAATTAACGTGCATAGTAGTATTAATAACTTACTAGGGAGCCGCTGAAGTAACCCGACTACTATAGTATATCAGCTGAATCGTGGCAAAGCGGGGGCCGACTTACGCTGCCCATGTCAGAGGTTTGTACTTTGTATCGTCGGGCCGGATATACTTATAGCCTGGTCGAACCGTGTTAGCGCGCCTATATATAGTTCGCTACATATAGACTGACTATAACCTTCCCTATACCTGCGCTGTCTATTATAATTTATAAAGATGTAAGGTACAGCGTTTAAAATAGTACTTGCAACAACCCCTATCTTGGTCCTAGATACCGAGCTTTTAGGTATATCAAAGATCCTTCCTGTATCGTCAAAGTGAAGCTTTAAGGTTGCCTCCAATTGTTCCGCATCGTAGTAACTGTCGGACAGAAGGGACTATATATACCGGCTCAGACGTCTAATTCTAGACTTGGGAAGCTATATACTAGCGCCAAATATGTGATCTATAAGATCGTTGAAGGCTTCACGGCACCGGGAAATCTTCTACTGCTGGACAAAAAGGCCAAGGACTATCAAACCACCTACAAGCCTTTAAGTAGCTAAGTTTATACAATAACTGAGAACGTACTAGAACTTGTGCCAAAGGCAAGGTCAATCAGATCCTGCAGGCGATTTGAAGGGCTAAGAGCATCCTGAAGTAATTGGAGTAGCTCCAGAGGAACAACTCCCCGAACTCCGCCCCCGTCGATACATAGAACCCGGATACCAGCGGTCGGTGGTTTCAGGCAGATCTCAAGCTTGCTTTGATAGCCACAGAGTATATATACCTGAATTTTAAATGTATATTCGAGCCGTGCTACGGCTCGACCGAATATCTAAGCGCAGTTATCATAGATAGAATAGCCATATTCTAACGTGTGCTTAGGTTTATTACAGATATAAGCAAGGTAGCACTGGTTTATATAAGTTGTAGACTATATAGACCGAAGTTTGACGAGGTTTGCCCCATGCAGTTGCAGAGCAGCGAGCGGGCTGGGCCCAGCTTCAGCGAAAATCTTGTTGAAATATATAACTATAAGCCCTTCTATGTGTGCAACCTGCTCGGAGTCCGTAACCAAAGGATATATACACTTTATATAGGCCTCCGTGAGTGCTTATATATACTATCGAGTGTAGACTTCCTTATATACATGTACTAGTCGAAACCCTAGAAAGACGTGAGCAAATAAATGTATCAGTGGTTTGTGCCTTATAGTAGACTTTCGTCGAACAGCTACGCAGCATGAAACCCGATATAACACTAGCCGCAATGTCCTCATATAGAAGTTCCGCGTTTATACAGACCTATAAGAACCTACCTAGAGGACAGATATTATATTCCTGTAGTGTATATCCTTTGTAAGTGGACTTGACGAAGTTAAACGGTGTAGACGGCTCTTTTACAAGGTGCGCCAACGCGCTATTAAAGGTTCCTCTCAAATGTCGTGCTGAAAACAAGCACTGTTGATCGATATAAGCTTGGCGTAGCGCGTCCAGCTCCCTTTAGACCAGCCGCTCTAATGAAAGGAATCTAGCGGAGGCTGAAAGGCGGTCATCTAGGGGTTCCGCTAGAATAACGGACCTGAACACTTTAGTTAGCTCCGAAGAATCTCTCTTCCTAAGCTCAAACCTCAGATCCTATATATTGAGTAGCTTATCCGCTCGGCCTCCTAAAGTACTTAGGGGAATAAGGATCAGCTTTGGTCGTGTGCTCGATGGAAGATTGGAGGTAGATCGCCCTAGGACAGCCTATTATCTAAGCCTTTCCTACAGGCTCGCCTGATTGGGGAAATCACCTATGAAGCAGCAGACAACATCGCAGAATATAAAGAGTAGACGGGTATAAATGAGATCCACTGCATTATCAAAGGAATTCACGGTGTTTCGACCGAATGATTCCGAGCGGACTTCGTGGCAGAATAAAGGGACCCGTTTCTGCCGCAGTGGCTCAAGCGGATTACTCTCTATGAATAGAAGTGGATGGGCCAAGTGCAGTATAGTATTATCGCAGTATAGGTTGATAGTACTACCACCTATCCTTCTTTTAGATGCATTATTATTGGGGAATATATACTATAAAGCTAAGTTTTTAGTCTTTAAGCCGATGTAGAGGGCGATCGACGGATACTGACATTGCGGGTTGGGTAGCTCGCCGTTTATCCGTTCAAGGCGCTTTGGATTTTGAACTCGGAAATTATTCGTCACACCACTCACCTGGCACCACGATGCGTGCTCGCACATCTCTTTATCTACTTAAAAGTGTGAAATCTAGAGGTATAACGATAATCTATATGAAGTCGAAAGGGGTACCAGTTCTGATGTCAATCTTCAATGTCCTATTTTTAGCCATCCATCATATCGGCAACCTTTTAAGACACTGCTTACTCCCCTTATAGACCCTACCGTTTCTATATTAGAAATGAGACTACCACGGTTCTCAGCTGCTAACGCTAAATTTATACATAAGAATATAACCGGCTAGACCCTTTTCCCTTATATCAAGGACGCCGGAGAACGTGCTTATATTCAAGCGTAGATTCTGAGTATTAATTATAGGCTCCCTCCCCACGCTGCGTAGTTTCTTTAAAAATTCTAAGCATCTATACCACTGTACTCTAGTGCTGAAGATGTTGCTACCAACGAGGAAGAAACGCGTTAGGGAGAAATCGAAGCGATCCTTAGAAGATCGGTACAGGGATATTTTCACGAGTATATCACCTGATGGTAAAAAAATCCAAATGGCCGAAGGCATCTACAACGACATAGAAGCTCTACTATTACTTGACTGCTTCCAAAGTTCATATCGGTAAATCTGGCTGTTTACTATGCGGAACTTCGACAAGCTAACAGGTATAGCCCTAAAGAAAGATCCGAGACGGCCTTTGCCGCAAGCACAGCGGGATAATCTATATAGTTAAAAGCTTCTCAGCAATCTTACTTATAAACTCGGTTTTTAATCTAGTGCTATCTTTAAGTTCCGAGAAATAAATTGTCAGCTCGGCGAAACTCAGAGACCCTTACAAGAGCTATAGTTGGAGAAGTCCAACAACCTTTAAGGTTTACTCCTAGAATTGACTTGTAATACAGCTGATATACCGCTAAAGGAGCGATATAGGAGACCGTTTGAGGGAAGTCACCGGCTCGACTGTGGGTACCTCTTCCTACGGAACATATACGACCTATAGGTAGTAGGACAGCCGGCCGTGCCAAACCTGTACGCAACCTCATTTGCCTATAAAAGAGAATTTTTCCTAGCCTTCTTTCCAGTTAGGACAGTTACAGATTTGCTGCAACTCTCTCCCCTCGGCGAGACCACCTGCCCTATATAGCAGTCAGGTATATCTATGGTCCCTAACCTACCTATAGATATAAACGCGGTAGATACGGTGGGAGTGGCGTCGAGCGAGCAACATCGATAGGCACGTCAATTCCCTGTGCTATATTATAGTCAAGCAACCTCATTCTTAAGTCTCCAGCGCACTCCTCAGGATATAGTAGCTCTAATAATAGTCCGCTCCCTTAAATAAGTGTTCGAGCTAGAAGGTAATATACTTAGAGACCGATGTGCAGTGCTATAGGTGCTCCTAGAGTTATCTCTTACACGCCTAATAACCCCTAGTTAGGTCGTGTGGGAGATACGATAAGAAGACGTTGTAGATAAAGGAACGTTTCGCAAATGGCTAAACAATTACAAGGCCGGGGACAATCGTGAACCAGGCTTAAGAGAGGCTATAGAGACAGGCGCACCCCAATAGATAGGGATAGCGCAAGCGTGGAGATCCCTCTAGAAAGGCCAGGAAATCCTTATCTTAGATCTATCTCTTGACGTAGCACGAGGTTTAGAAGACACTAATAGGCGGATGAGGCGTAATCCTCTATATATAACTCCTCACAAAGTACATATTATCGAAGATTAAGCACCAGGCTTAGCGAGGACCAATTCAGCCGAATCTGAAGAGCTCTAAACTATATAGAAAATGTTAGTATATTCTATATTTATAAACTTAATTATAAGAGGGAGGAAGACTCGAGACCCAACAGTGTTATCAAAACCTTCTTTTACAGGTGCGCCTCGGTATATAATATAATATACCTTTATATTAAGCTATGTATAACTTCTAGCACACCTACATTTTGTGTATTCCCGTTACAGTTATGATTATACACCGGTAAGGGGGGGCCTATTTCTATAAATAAATACTAGGACCCTAACTCGTTCAGTCTCCTACTATAAGAACCTAAGGATCCGGTTACGACGTGGAACAGCTATATAAAGAATGGATTTAGAAAGACACGGCACTCTATGGCCGATAAGGTACCCCGTACTTGCGGTGGCCGGCGCAACAGAGGTTGTCTCGACTTCGTCCTTATCGCCTTAATCACCTTTAACAGGGCATAACTAGGTAGATGACTCCTAGGCAGGGACGAGAAATATTATACTGAGTAAAACACATGCGGAATTTGAAGATAAGTTAGGTAGAGTGGGAACTAGAATCCCAGTTCAGGTGACCACGACCGGCCTAGCCGCTGCCTACAGACGTTATACCAATAAAGCCAGCCTTAGAGTACAGCAATAAAGTCCTTGGTAGATCTATCAGCCAAGGGCGATAAGAGATAGTTGCGATAGCCTTATAATTTGCTCAAGTCCTGATAGCCTAGTTACTATTAAGAGGCGTAGCGTATAAGTAGGCCTTACTAGCCTCCCTAGGATTCACAGCGATAATATCGCAAACCTTATAGATGTCTTAGTGTTGATTTAAAATGCTAAGATAGTCTCCGATAACATGGAATTGCAGGGCCCATCCCGGCCGCAAGAGGCTTCGTCGAATTAGTGATGGTTTACCAGAGGCAGGTTACGTCTTACCCTTCTCGGTCTCAATAACTAGTGACGATGGTAATAAACAGTCTTTACCTTGCTGCGCGCTTCGAGGTGATGGAAAGCAGGCGGGACAACTATTGCAACACATCCCCTTAAAGGCCAATCCGCCCTGATAAGAAACCTCCGACGTTGGAGTGCATAAAGGAGCTGGTGGCGTATTTGAAGCATCCAGATTCGCTTCGTTATAGTAGTAGTACGGTCCAAATGCTGAGGCTTCCTCCAACTCTAAAGTAGGCTTGATATCAGGTGGACTTATACTTATAGAGGTGGACCTAAGCGAGGATCTATTAATATAGTGCTTGCTAAACTTAAGAGAGGACTGAGAGCGTCGATCGGCGGCATTTGCGTGTGAAGAGGGGAAGCTTAGAGGATAGAATTGCTGAGTATTTATGTCTAGTCTTGACAGTGTGCCGAATGTTAGGTGAGGGATTACAAGCAAAGCGATATATAGCTTAGGCACCTACAGAGATTATGCTAACCTAGTAGCTGAAAGTGTTATAAGCTATATTTGGTTCAAATCTGGCGGCTTAAGGGCTGAGCTTGATTATTTAGTCTGTAGCTACATTTAGCCGTACGTCTAAACGCTAAAGAAAAGAAGCCCGAAGCAAGTTTACTAGCACGAAGGAGAAGTCATATTATAGAGTCTGAAAGTGGAGTGCTGATATTATAATTGTCTCAGCTATAGGAGGGTATAGTATATAACACAAAGTGCTTATAAACTGTGCGCCTATAGATGTTCGCAACAATTATACACGTCACCATTCTATATAGGAACTCTTACAAGCTGTTCTACTTTAAAGAGTAAGAGTATAGATCTGTTAAGCCGATGCGGCTGGCTGCCTTTCGCGCCTACGCGAACGTTATAGTCCCCTAAACTCTTAAGGCTGAAATTCTAACTCCCTTAGTCGCACGCCCGTGAGCAAGCTTTTATCCTGTCTCCCACATTTGACGATCTCCTTATACACCGCGTCTCTTAGGCCCGGCGCAGCTGATACTGCCAAAGTTAGTGATTTTAGGGCCCTTAGAAGACATCTTAACTAGTACGAGCATATCTAGAACAAGCAATTTAGACGCGGAGCCGCTCAACTGGGCCAGACGAAGTTCTTTGGCTACTACATCCGTTATATTTACGCGCCCTAGGGTTATATATAGCCTGGTGCCAATTACTCGAGGGGATTGTCTATAATCGCTAGCCGTTAACTCATACAGCAAAAAGTCTAGTATCTTTATCAAATCATCTATACCTAGAAGCTTGTCCATGTATCTCTATACCGAGTGCAGTTGTTAAGCACCTTGATATTCCCATATAAGGTTAATTTTTTAAACCTTGACCTGGTGTGTCTAGTAGAGTAATAGTAGAAACTTGATGTATAGGATCTGGGCGAAGATGCCAATTCCACTGGCGAACATTAGGACGTGTGAAAATTCTCCAACGGTTTCAGGTATGCCGTACGGTCCTTTAACCCACGGTCTAAGGTTACCCAGCTGTTAATAAAGAGGTAGGTAACTAGTCTATCCCCTACATAGTTGGATGAGGAGTTCTAGCTCGTCGGCGGTGTTTTCGCTTTGACCTCTACCAGTCCACCAAACAATAGCAAACGGGTGGCTTTGGAAGATCGATCTCCAGCTTACTTGGGGAACACAGAGGTAAACGTACTAACTAGGGTGGACTATTCAAGGTCTAGCCAATTGTAGTCTCGCATGGATAATACCCTTAGATTCGTTAGTAAGCTTAGACGAGAAGCGCGTTGATACTATCTCTCCCCTCATCCTTGTAAGACTTGACTACTAATACCCTATTAAACCTAGGTAGGATATATTCCGGTATACTGTTAATATATAGTAAGTAATATAAGAGCATGTAAAGAGACCAAGTGCCCTAATTATATAAAACCTCGCGGTAGCGTGTTGTATTGCCAGATACTGCCAGAGGAATAGAGTAGTAGCGATAGCTAGCATAATGTGCGAGCCTAAGAATAGCTTATATATTGTGGCTCGAAAAACTAGTAGAATGAGCAATGATCCGAGAGTTACGGCGCCCTTATACTCGATAAGCATATCACAGGGTGTAAGGTGTCGGTTAGAGTTACTAAAAGCCTATAGAAACCTAGTGAGTTTTTAATCAACACCTTACGCGCTGCGATAGCTACGTGAATTATAGCTTGAGCGAAGGCCATTAATCCAATGGAGCGATAGACATGGCGGAATGTCCGAAGGGGGAGGCCAAAGTAGCCAGCAGCGTGGCTCAAACGACTAGAGAAGTATAGTGGAATAAGATATAATTAGGGACAGGTGGGTAGCACGAGTGGATAACATAGAGATATTATAATATGCTAGGGCGTTAAGGGCCCCAGTCCCTATCTAATAAAGGATCTGTAAGATAAGATATCCTTAACTAATTAGGCTGATGAAGTAAAATCTTCGCATAATAAATGGATAAACCACATGTCGTAAGAGCCAAGGCTTAATATAACTCCGGTAATACTTGAAGAAGGTGAGTACGACACCACATAGTAAAATTAAGATAATAACACTCACGTAGGCTAGGGCATATATTTGTGTCTGTTCTATGCCTTTATCCAACAGGCCGGCTGGTGGTTATTTAAGCCAAAGGCGAGGTTCTAAAAATAGGTTGAGGGTTCCTGTTACTATTTGAGGTGGATTAATACCCCAGGCTCTTATGCATGCGCTTAGCAGGCCATTATAATTCGACCTTGCCACGAATCGATCTAAGAGCTCCTGGAATTGTGAGATATATAAGCCATTCTCTCGGAGTACCCTTTCAACTTCGGAAGCCATATCGAAATAAGTCCGAAAAGCGCCGCTAGAATCGCTAAAGAGGGGTTCCACAAACGTATAAAAACTCTCTTCACTAAGGCAAGGGCGTTGAAAGTGAAATATAACGAAGTTGATGTATATCTGGTCATTATACATAATGGTAGATATTATCAATATAGGTCGGCTTTGTAAGAATATAGCACTAATAAGCTAAAGGTAAGTCGATTTCCTCGTAGAAATAGTTAAGATAGCACCTTTCTCATCCTATCACAGCACTAAAACACCTTAAAGTCGCTAGACGGCTCTCGTGCTAATAGTATAGAGAGGGAAATAGGACGCTTAGCGGACGTATAGCTTATTCGCAAGCTAATAAGGGAGGAATATACGCACGTCCGAGCCCACTTAAACCCGCCCAATTTGCTAAAAATACTAACATAAATGAATGTGCTGCAGAACCTATCTATTGGTCCGCTTAAGGGGTGGGTTTCTCCGAGGTATAATCCAGCTAGCCCTATGTTACTTGCTATCGGACCGGGTAATCGTCACATCGATCTATCTTAGCTATATAAGTAGTGAGCTACAAACTAGCCTTATTAGGGTTTAGTGTTAATAATATACTATATAATATAGATACTATAGCTAGACCGGAGGTTGTTTAGATTGCTACATCACTTGAAGTTTAGATAATTTAAACTGCTTAGCATAAAGTCGACATAATAGTAAGCAATAGGAAATAAGGTGATATGATATATATATAGTCAGTAAATATACATATAGGTATGTAAGCTTGGCGCAACCGGAGTTTGGTAATATTCCAAGATCAGTCCAGCCGAACTTATAGATAAACATTAATCCAAGATCTTAGCCGCTGAGCGCTTTTGCGTGAACGCGCCTTTCCCTGAGCTAGTGCCGCCTGAAATCCCTTCCCCTAGATAAGGCGGAGGGGGAACTCCACCGTAAGGCGCGGCACGAGCTCGTTCACTTAAAAAGAAAGCTATCCCCGTCGCCGAAGTCTCTTACTGGCCTACATGGAGTGGAGTCCTTGAGCTGGGACGGCTCTCCGTCAGCCTAACGTTCACATAATCTGTCTATGCGCCCGGCACTATAAGGCTATAGTTGTCCGTGTTCTGCGCCAGCGAGCTGTTGAACCTAAAATCCACGTGATCCTGAAGACCTCTAACTTCCTCCTCAAGCCTGAATACTATATAGAGCGTTTGGTTGAAACGACGCATCACTGAGGTCCAAGAGCTCGACCCGGCGGCGGCTGTTGATGGTGGAGGCATGCCAACTTTGTGTTGGCTTGGTAGTGGAAATGGGGTTTTTGGGTATAGCGCTTGATAGGTGTTAGTGGAGCTAATTGTGTTTGTTTATCTCTAGTACTCTGCTGTACTGTCAGCCGCATTCAAATTGACTCTACTCTAATATATTACCTTCTTTAGTACTCTCGCCGGTCTTAACGACTAGGGCGGGCTTCTTGCCTTTCAACGCTGTATGCTTTATATTATCTTTTAGGCTGTCGCGGTCTTCGTCGTCTGAGTCGATACCGTTCGAAGGCATGATCTTGAGTGGGTGTCTTAGCTACTTGTCTTTAGTGGCTGAGTCATCCGCCACCAGTTCCGGCGTACTGTCTCGGTCCTTAGTGAGGGAAATAGGAGATGCTATAATGTAGACTGGACTGTCCGGGGGGGTTACGATCGATGCACCTGCGGATAATTCCATCACTTATTTGTGCTGGATATTGAGAAAGCAGCGGAAAAATTGATTTTCGTCAGATATTTTCTGGCGACGACACTCAGGGAACTAGCTACTTAAATAATCGATGGGAACGACTAACAGCTATATATTAGGGACTAGGTCTATCGATACCGCGCGCTTGAGCGGGTCACCTTGACCTTAGTCAACTACGCCTCGAGATCCCTTTGTTCCCTTTTTTAGAGCACCCGTCCCACGATACCTGCAAGCGCTGACACCTCCTATTAGCTAATACAAAGGCTGACTATAATGTCAAGTGAGGATATTGCATGCTTGGAAGGATCCGAAGCGCCCTAGTGCTACTAAGAACGCTCCTCTTCTACGGTCTCTAGCCGTTTACGCTTCAGGGATCCCTGAAAGGCTTTTAGAGCAGGCCACAATTCCGGAAACTGCTAACTCTCAGTGCGTACAACATAGTACTAGAGTGAGAAGATTACCCTTTTGATGATACGGACTATCTCAGCCGGGATTATTGGGGTTTCAGTAAGAAGCCCCTTTTACAAGCTCCCAATCCAGAGATCAACAGCTTCTAGACACCATATATGGTTTCGGAAGCAGTAAAGGTTATACTCCATAATCAGTTCTGCTACCTTGCGCTTGATATGCCCCTATATCCAGCACACACCATATGTATAACTTAGGATCTCGATACAAGCGCTTAGAAAGCCTCTAGATATATAGAAGAGCAAGCTGGCTTCCTCATGTGGGGACTAGAAGTAGGCCGGTATCGTTTCTTTACCAGCGATATGACGGATCCAAACTTGCTAAATAGTAAATAGACATCCTCTGCGCAGAGGCAATGCCCACAATCTAAGAATACTAATTAGGACCCTCTGTTCGTCATACACACCCCGCCTTCGACTCCTACTAAAGGCTTTTCTCTGCGGGAGAAGCTCAGGAATAGTTTGCAGGGTATAGATGCCAGCTATTCTTGGATCTCATGATCGCCTTCTAGTAAGGCCCCGCTTTAGACCTTGTCCGGGGCGGTTATAATTAGCACCCAGTGTCACTCGCTGCGTTGAATTTCAAGGTCGCCAACTCTCCCTGACACAGTAGGTAACTTTATTCTCTACTAACCCTGGTTGTATAGTAGATATACAACTACACACGCTACTATACAATACAAAGGAAGACGGTTTTCTCGTCTAAGTACACCAAATCGAAGCATCTTCTAGCAAGGTGCAGCTTAAATACGTACATTAGGGCGTGGAGTTTACTCGCTTCCTTCACTGCCAAACTCATTTGCCATACCAGGTTCGCGCTCAACCGCGTCAACTGGAAACCTTAAGAGCTTGAAGTGCTTTTATAACGGTGAATAGCCATTAGCCTTCAAATATAGGTCTCTAAGCGCATTTACAACGTCTTTAGACCACTCTAAGAGTTCCCCCCTATAGCTTTTATTGTTTTCCAGTAACTGGGATGTTCTGGCAAGGCTTCCAACAATCGTCAGCTGCGACATTCCGAAAAACCTACAATAACCTTACTCGTTTTAGACTTGATAGAGATCTGATTTGAGTTGAATAATCTCGGCTGTCATGCGCTCCATCTCTTAGAACAAATTCAAGAGGAGTCCCCTATGGTTCTAGATACCTTGTGCGCTACCTGATTCGCCTGAACCCTCCTAGGCACAGTCTGGTCCCGACTATACCCCTTCGTGGGCAATAGGGTACAGCTGATTGCTTATTAGTACACCTTCACTCGGTAACTCCTGCCCTATCTAGACGCTTAACGCTGAAGGATTTCCTTATAGTGGCTCGTCCGGGTTGACTACTAGATCCGCACAAACTGCGGTAACAGAATTGAAAATTTGCATGTCCTGATCTAGGCAGGTAGTTTCTAAGTCAGGGTTATTATAGTCCAGCCAAGTATAGTCGTAAAAAATAGCTGTCTGGTCGGAGGGGATAGCCAAGGCATTTCGCCAGTCATAAGAGTCCTCGGTTTACATTGAATCTATTGCTGATTTTTCTCCTACGGCTGTAGTTGGAAAACTTATATATAAAAAGCATAAGCGCTGACTCTCGCCGTCCGAGTCATGATGACCTAGTTCTAAGAATAAGAGACGGCAACCCTCCGCGCCTGGGGGACCGTTTTCGAGCTTGTTCAGTCAGTGGTTTCTTTATACTATATTCCCAGGTCGCGTAGATATAACGTTCCGCGGCACAGCCGTGACGGAAGTTATAGTTCCTCTACTTAATAGGTCTTATTTCCGCCGTGTAAAGCCAATTGCAGGCCGGGCGGGAAGCCACGCCAAGCTAAGCGGGTCATCCTAAACCTTACTTGGGGTTACCCTTGCACACACCGGCACAGCCGCTAATAGGTGTACTACCTTTTGCCGCTTGCTTACAGAATCTAGTATATGGTAGCTCCTCTTAAATGTTTTAACCGTTGAATGTGCTATGTCTCTCATCGATACGCAATAATGCCTACAAGGAAGAGGTAATGGTTGAGCAGAGAGAATACACTTCTCAAAAATATAGTGAAGCAACGCCCTCACACTTCATAGGCCGAAAAGCTTCTTATCTTTAACAGTAATGTCGGACCACACCGTTCGCGGGGCCTGGAGTCGATCAAGCAACATTGGAAACGAATGCGGGTCGCCTTAAAGGATGCACCGGTCGAGTCGCGGATACCAATCCTAGATTCAGATGCGTCAACGAACGAGCTTTGCAGCTCGACCCCACCAGACAGTTATACCGTCAAAGGAAAAGCCGAGCACACACCACTTGGAACTATATTAAAGGAGTAGAAGGCCACATCCTCAGCATGTAATATAAACCTAACATACGGTACAAACACTGACAGGCACGGGAGCCTACACTACTTTAATGATGGTACTATAAGCCTCGGAAACGATCACGCTTTAATAGGCGCTATATTAGAAGACTTCGACTGTGAGCGAACTCGAACGGCACAGCTAGTAAGTATCCCTAAGAGGGTATAGTGCACTAGGCTGATCAATGCTTCTTAGCCATATGGCCTTAGGCTCTAAGGGAAATCCTGCCCGAGCCCGCACACGGGCTGGTAGCAGTTAGAACCTGACGCGTTCGAAGGGGATTAAATGCAAAGAGAAGATGTATATATTACGGCTATAAAGGTTGCTAGTAGGATGATGAGGGCATCTAGTTCTTATCTGTTTCCTACACCTGCATTGTTTCTATCTAAACTCGTTTCCTTAGGACCGAATATATATTAGATAGGGACGATGTAAGAGTCTCTCAGTGACTGGGTGCGGTGTCTATTAAGGGTTTAAAATTTGCCAAGTTTCGCGGATTACCCTCTGCTATAGTGTATTTATTGACTGAATCAGGACCGTAAACGTGAGGCGTGTGAATAGCAACATTGAATTGCCGCTAGCTCGCGGTGCTTTCCATTGGTAGTGCTAATTTGCCGCCCTGAGCAATACAGGGGTGTTCTGGGTTGACATCCTTATTTTAGCAGTGTCACAAGGTTTATTATAACCCTCTAAGCGCCGTTCGAGCGCCACTCGAGTCTTTCGGGTTTATATCGACAAGATACATATTAGAGGTGATCCCTAACGATTCAAGCGTCCTTAGTTTCCAACGAAAAGATCTTGCCTATCACACTATAACGCACGAAATAACTGCAACTAGCTTAGCTGAAGCTCCGGAATATCTAGGACGTGGTATAGTCAACTCTAAGGTACGTCTTGTGCTAGTAGCCTAGGTTCACACGCCAAACCATTGACGTGTGACATAGACCGATATTAGTATCATGAGGGAATTCTTCGTCCGTCAACAAGAGTCGCAGGAGCGCATCTTTAGATTGCAGGCTTATCTCGCCCAGCTTACGTATACCACACAATCGGTATACCGCGACGCTTAACATAACCGGATGTCGTTGAGGGAGGCCCAGACACAGCTATAGTAAATTACTAACTTATATAAGGAGTCAGAAGAGGCCAGAGTCTCCATCTAGAAAGACCTGCGTGTGGCCTGTTGGGAAGGCCACCTTCTAAATCAAGCACTAAGTGCTGAGAGAGCGGCGAGTAGGGACGTCAGGCAATTTGCTAAAACCTACAGGTCGACTATACGATGTATAAACAATGCTTTCGACCAGCTTCTGCGGATAGGTGCGGGGCAGGATGGTGCATACGGTGACCTTGGCCTGATTAAGGTTATTACAGAGAACGAGTAGTATAGGGTAACTATACTGTCTCTGCAACGGATAATGGAGGAATAGAACCATGAATTAAGCGCCCTTAGGGCGCATGTTCAACAATAGGAAAATCAGATGGGGAATCTATAACGGTATAATAAAGCACTTTAAGATAATACTGTAGGTAGAAAGAAACCTCAGAGTAGGAGGCGCCGTATAGAGAAGGCTGCTGCATAGGCGCCATCTATTCAGAGGCGATCCTTCCCGTTCGCCCCATTGCATAATAACTTACTTATACTCTATTTCCTCTTTTGTTTGTCTATCGTTTCGAGGCTTATTTTACGATTAGGGGAGTACACTCTATGTCTGATACTCTTAGTAGTGAATTTATATTTTGCAACTAAGTATGGTGCTCGCAAGTCGAAGATCTTGATAAGTACACGGCCTAAGCGGGTCAAACTAACCTCTGCCTGGTTCAGTTCAGTAGCAGATTTCTTGGTAATTTCTTCCAATAATCCTTTGCCCCGGATTGAGGTTAGAGAGGCTTCCAAGTCGTAACTGCGTGGTGCCTGCCCTAGCCTAGGTATATTGTCTACAAGCGGCTGTAATATTGCGCTCGGCGCTCTAACTATACTAGGGGGTACCATTATACAATTCAGGGCTTCCTAAGTTTAGAAACTGGCACCCCCTAAGTCTCTATTTAAGAATCTCGATATCTTTACAGGCGTAAATATAAGACTATAAGAATCCGCCTTTCCTGCTCCCGAAGTTATACTATGTTGATTAAAATGCTTCTTACGGTGGGTGTCTTGCTTCTAGTCCTCCTCAGCCCCGTCCGCTGCCACTCTTAGGTTGAACATGTCTCTAAAATTACCGTCAACGGCACACGCACAGGCCAAGTAAGATATATTTAAGGAAATAGTAAGAGCGTGATATTGAATCTAAGATATAATAAGGGCTGAAAATTTTTAGTGAAACGTTTATCCCCGGAATTTTGCCAGATTGGCGACGAGATTATGACATATACGCTGGTGGGAAATACCAGCGACCTACCTCTCTGTGGTCAGAGACAACTGATGCCCGACTTCAACAACGTTCTCAAATTACAGAAAGGGAACAGGGTGCTTCTAGAATATATAGAGAACAGTTATATCACTATACCATCCGATAATCCTATTTCGAAGCAAGGCAGGCCAGGGACCGTTTTTGTCTACGGTACGGCGGACGGTTGAACCCCCCAGCAATTTGATACGGTCTATCCTGTATAGGCAAGTATAGAACACTCCGAAGATGGCATGCTCTTAAAGGGGTCATCATTTGATGACGGGAGATATTATCAATGGAGCGAGAGTAACCCTCTTATCGAGGAAAGAGTGCAAATCTATGGCCCCTCCACGGATCCCAAGTTGAAGCCTAGTAGCCTCTATAGCGTTATAGTTGAGATTCCTGAAGGAGTACTCGGCTTTTACACTTTGTACTAGGTGTGGGATTACTCTACGCCGGAAACAGCGGAGTTTTATACTTCCTGTCTCGATATTGAAGTTTATAATTAGTCAATCCGCTACTACGAGATTGAGGGTTTTGGACGTTTAGGTGTTTGATACTATATATTGTTAGCCAGTAGTCTTTTCTAAACTACTATACCGATGCAGGTTTTTGAACGTCTCTCTTATTATTACACATGCTAATCCGATAGGGATTGATATAAAACTTCCAATAAGGATCCGCGGCACCTTACTGACTAGTTATTCGCAGATCCTCTTTTTCGGCACCCCCTTCTTCCCTCCGGTAATGTACTTAACCTCGCTCACGCCCCGATTCCTTCGCTTTCTTGTCTCAACTAGGTCTCGTATACTCCCATCGATCAATAAGACCGCTAGTAGTAGGAGCTATGCCCACGAAGCAGAGAGGAGAGCATTCCGTTGGAGGACAACGGAAATACCTTAGATTGCTCAGAGCCTTGCCAAGGTATTCGTTGCCCCAATTACACGCTTACGTAATCGATAATCTTGAGGATATACTGTCTCTTTGGCAACGGTAGTATCCTTTAGGTGGTAAAGAATATTTAAGTCGCTGACACCTTGAGTATAGCTCTGACCGATCCGATAAGGTAGCCAATATAACGCGCACCATCCTGCAGCTCAATCCTCTAGTAGCTTAATATATTAGATGGTTTTTAGGCTCTGTGGGAAACCACAGTACCTAGGCATCTATACCAGTTGAGGTAATAATTCGCTTGCTTACCTCATTTGGCGTTCAAAAGGCTACTAAGCTGTTTGGGTCCACTAGACCATGGGCGCAAGCTTCTTTTATTAGGACTGCTTCGAGGGTATTGCCGTCTTCTATACTTTCCCAACCCCGCAATGTATACTAACAGTTTTTAGCTTCTGAATGGTTGGCTACTTTCCAATCCAAAATACCGTTAATACGAAAAGATCGAGTTGGTAGCTCTGAACGACATCAGCAACTTGGTGTATATAATCTGGACCGGCGATGACGATTTCACCACCGAGCGTCTACGCGTTCAACTATCGTTTAGTATACTCACTATGCGCTTCATAGCGATTCAGGCAAACTCGAACAAGTTTAATCAAACTATAAAGTCGAAGATAGTCAATAGCCCTAGATTGCTCATGTATAGTGTAAGTAAGGAGTTTAGGTATATAAGAAGCACTGATAGTTCATGCTAGGATACGCGCCTATTTGTCTTATAAGAAGGAAAGTTTGGTCTTATCATTCGTCAGAGATTGATACGCGCTTAGATATAGCCACCAGCCTTATAGGTTAAGTACCAGTCCACATATGCTGACTAACGTTATAAAGTGTATATATCCCCTTTTTTTCTTCAGAAGAACCCATACTTGACACGATCTCATTTTTCCTCGCGCTAGCGCTGCACGACCAGGCGTTTATAGATGTTAGCAGTGTCGAAGATCTTTTTAAACTAGGCGCTAGGATAGGGTCGGCAGCTCTTGAGGTGAGACTAAAGCAGAGTATTCTGCACCGACCTATTGTAAGAGGCATTCCTGGAGACGAAAGGAAACACCGCCCTATAACACTTCGTGACCTTCAGAAGCTAGTAGATGAAGTTGGCCGTGACGCCAACATGGGTCATGCATGGTCTTTACAGGCGATCGGAGACTTAAGGGGAAAAGAAGGTTTTTGTATGTACTGATATCCGCTGGTCTTCATAGTCTCTTAAGCTAATAAGGAAAAGGGCTATGGAAAGCAGATTGGTACCTCTCATTCCAAGAGTGGACTTATAGGGAGCTACTGATCAAAGGCTTATCTGGATCGGATGACCTCCCATCGACCGGCATCCGCCTGGACAAGCTCTCTAGGCGGTCGTCCGCAACAGCCGCGATTTCCCGCTTCTACCGGCTAACCAGAAAGGTTATCGCAACTGCTCACAGTCGTGATTATATCAAGTAAAAATACGACGAGCAACTCTATACGGAAAATTTTTCAGCAATTTGCAAGCTAATACCTAAACGAGACACAATATATAAATGGTTAAGGGGAGAAATGCTTATCGATAAACTGCGGCAACGACAATTTGCAGCAGTAGAAGCTCTAACCTCACTTTACGCTCGTACTCCTAAAGTGTACTATTGCTCTGGCGAAGAGCCTATTACCACACCACTTAACTAAAGAGTTACGATGAATGAGCGAAGTAGGAAGCGGCCTGGCAAAGATCCCGAATCTGCAACTCGAAGAGCTAGGACGACGGAGCGAAGCAGGAAGCGGCCTTGGAGTGATCCTGAATCTGCAACTCGCCCTCCTAAAGTTCCAAGGATTCAGTTATTAGATTTATTCCGGCTAAATAAGAAGTTTCTACGAGAGCATCGTGGTTCTATAGCGAGCTATTGTATACTACTGAATAATAACATAGAGTCCTAGGCTAAGGCAGAGATGGTAAAATAACGGGTCTAATGGTTGTATTAGATGTATAATATGAGGGCATCAATCCTCAGAACAGAGATCTCCTTATTATTAACACTGCTCAGGAAGATATTATTGAGTTCTTAAGGCGGGACACCTGCCTGTTAAGATTTTCAGAACTTTTATTACGGTCTTCACGCTTGAGGAAACAGGTAATAGATAAGCTAAAGAACCACTAGAAGTGGCTGCGTAATGCCGGCTTTATAAATATATCCATGTTAAGATGCCTCTAGCCAGTAATAAATAGCACCCTGAACCACTGTCTAAGCATATCGGACAGATGCTCCATTACAATATGGAGGACGCTTTAGAAGACCTCGCAATAAAACTGTTCACATACAAGTTAAGCTGGAGCTATAGACAGCCTCAGCTATTTCTTATAGTGGTAAAAATAACTTAAATAGTATAAACACTCCTGCTTAGTGACTATTGCCAGTTTACGTCAACCTAGAGAGCAGTTCTATAGGGTAATAGGCTGGTAGTTATGTTGTAATTGGATAGAGACCTATGAAAGAGCTTTATTAAGTGCTTAGTTGAATGGCAACAATTGACTTGGGTTTCTTGGAAGGTTTAGTTCGGTATTTTAGAAGAAGAAAAAGATGTCGCTTTAGATGTCGTGTTACTCTCTAAGGTCACCTAGGACTCCACCTAATACATCGATACATCTTGTAAGAGTTAGAGTTTAATAATAAATATAATTATAAGCAATTTCCCTAAGGAGTATAACTATTTAATGCTAGATTTTGTTGTGGATCTATACATCTAACTTTATATAATATATAATATAGCCTAAGTCGTCCTGCTCTCTATCTTTAGCGGACGCATTCGATAGAGTAGTCTCGGCTATGAAGCATCGGTTAGCGGGATTAAAAGGCGTACTTTATACTTATACGTTCTTGTCTGAGGAATCCGTGGCATAGCTTTCGGCCTGGCCTTCCTTCTCGAATGAACCGGCTTTCACGTCCTCTACTTAGGAGTTCCTATCGCCGAAATCAGCCGGCGTGTTCATCTCCGGTAATAGATAAGTCTGCTTCTACGAGATGGGATAAGCGTTAAACTTTGCAATTATTAAACTGAAACCTACAATCGTGCTCGGAGGCGGTGGCTAGAAGGTGGAAGGACTAGACGAATAAGTAAAGAACCGGCCACGGTAGTTTATTACGATATAGGTCTCGGCGTTATATAAGGCTTTCAGTTGATGAGCTTTTCGAAATAAGCTTTTCCTACGTCTTCGACATTTTTCATCTGGCCACTATACCCGACATCGTTTCTTAGGTTCGTTGGTGGACATGACTTTCTTCTTAATATAGATGAATGCTCTAGTAGCTAAAAGTCTTAACTAAGAGCTCCTGATACTTTTGCTGTGGTATAGCTCGTAGTGTCCGCTTTTGTTATTGACGAATTTTAACTTTTGGGCTACCTTAATCTTGTCTACTACAGAACTACATGGTGGCTACCATCTTTAAATATCGATATTTCCCAGTGCGAAATTAAGGCTAAAAATATGCTACCGCTCAGGATACCGTAAACCATGCCCCTGGGACCTAGTTGGCGGCTAGCAGCTTCTACAATTAGTCGCTAGGCTATATCTAAGAGAACTCAGAGTCGAAACCTAAGAAGGGGGTCCCAGAAACTAATTATAGATTAATGAATACAGGGTGCGCTTCCTACGCTGAGCTATAGAACGCTATTAATACAAGCACGCGCTTGTAACATTTGACCTTCGTGAAGATGAACGTATATAGTGCGTTTCGACTGACGTAGTAGCTTTTGCTAGGTACGCCGTCCATAAACAATTGGCTCTATTGCTGCCAGACTGCTAGCTTGGGAATAATCTACCAGTTCACGCTAGAGTGGGTAAACGCGAGTATATTTCCACTTGATATGTCCCGCTTGGAACCAAGTATATATTGTTGATAGAATAAGTGGCTGAGAGAAAGTTTCTGAAGGTTCTGCCAACGCTAGCAACTGGAGACATGTTTCCTAACATGTTTCCTAGCAAATTCAAACCATCTTCGACAGCTTCCCTCGCTATCTTGATAGCGAGAACGATATAAAAAGTTCCTGCGACTTGCACATAACAAGCCTATTCATCACGACCGGTTTCTAATTTAACTCCCTTAGGTCCGTAAGCGCGTCAACCGCCTCTTTTGAGCTCTATCGCATCTTCGAGAGAGTGGAAGAACGCAGCGACGCCATGGACTGCTTCGGTGTGGTTCTGAAAACTTTGCGTACCGTTGCAACTGCGCCTACATCCGGGAATAGGACATATAATAGTAGCATCCTTAGAGTAGTAACGCAGATGTTACTTTTTAAACATGCATCTTTAGTTTATTCACGGCGAAGAAATGAAACGTGCGCTGCCTTGCAGTCAAGAATTCGTCTACATAGCACCACGGACATCATTAGGCGTCACTCCTGACGGGCGGAGCCTCGGGTCTTGCAGAATGCTGCCAACAGGTCCACGCAGTTTTTTCGGGATTAAGAAGGCTCTCGGCGTCGGAGGGTTTTAGAGTGTCCGCTATAGAGGTTGCAATCTCATAACGCTCTGGTGAAGAGGTCTGTAGCTACCTTGGGACCGTCAAGTTCCGCGTCCGACATCGTCTCTTAATAACGGTCCTTGAGCTGTGCATAGATGTCTTCATCATTGGTGGTGTCCTAAAACTTCTCGCGCTCGGTCTTGAATTCCTGGGGTTTCACCTCGTTTATATAGGTTCTCTTATTCTGTATTGCCCGCTTGTAGGCTTCTAAAAGCTGCAAGACCGCTGCGTCTAACTGCGTCTCTGACCACTTTCAATGTACCAAGCTTCTTGGTCAGACGGTCGTTGAGCGCATCAACGCTCTTCTGGGCTTCAACCGCAACCGAGTGGCCGGTAAGTGCTTTGAGTTCCTGCTCAGTAAGCTCGGTGGGTGGGCGGGTATCGCAGTCCCACCCTATGCTGGCGAAGAATCTCTGTCTCGTATCGTTCGACGGTCGCTCCTGTACTGCAAATCGCAGGTTGAAGAGCACCTTCGAGTTGTTGTAGTACTTAACGAAGGTATAACTACTGAGGTGACCTATAATTTGATTCATGACACGAGGTGAGGCGGATCCTGCCACACGTTTAGTCTCACTCGTTGCGCAGGCATAAGTAAACCGGAAATCGGCACTCACTATCCGCAGCGTTGGCGCATATACGTCTCAATATATAGAACGTGAAGTTCTCCTTGTAGCTAGGCTTGAGGCCTAACCTCTTGATTTGACTGTGGGTGGATGGTTGTCGAGCTCCGTCTATACACCCATCACCGTTCGTTCACTCCGACGTAGGATAGGGGCGTTGAGCATATCGTTTCCCAAACGCGCCGGGAGGACCTTCTTATCCGGCGCTAGCCTTAAATTGAATACGGTTTTCGCGTCACGCAACTTTTCGACTCTGAACGCGTTGTCGGCCAAGGCCAGAGCAACGGTGTGCACCACCGGGCAGAAACTGAGTTGGTCGCAGGCGACCATTAAAGGTACTTGCTGTGGATGGTCAGTACAACGCGGTTGTTGTAAACTAAACCACTTCGGCTTACGGTTTCTTATTCTTCGTCCTATCAAGGCAGATCTCTATGGCTCACTTCGGAGTTCCACTTTTGCCATCTGACAGCATCATCAACTTGATATAGGAGTCTCCCCTTTGAGTAGCAATTGCCCCATTTCTCTTCCTGTTCCTCCTCTTGCTCTTCAACCTTGTGAGACGAGCTATCGTTACGGTTATTCGAAGGACATCCGCTGGCCGTTCCGCCTTATCCTGCACGCAAACCAACGGTCCTGGCCGGGTCGCAGTGTGTGCAGCGATTAATAATATAGAGCTAGTTGTAGACGTTGCCGCTGGCAAGAAATTGGAGAAGTGTTTGAGAGCCAATGGACTTTGAGGAGATGCAGCAGGTCGTCGACGTTCACAACAGGCCAGGCTTTTGGTTCGAAGCTAAGCTTGGCCCGCTGCGAGATCTTCTCTATATGCTACATCCGAAAGTTACGGATTAATACGTCAAGTTAAACGATAGCCCTGCACTTACCTCCTTGGTTCAACTGGTAATAAACTCTGGGATCTGGCAATCAGTCTGCCTGAAGACCATTAGCTTGAAAATCTTCCAGTGCTGGTCGATAGTTGAGGACATTCCTCAGTTTTTTTGAATGCTTCAAGATGTAATTGCGGAACTGCATGATCGTCGCCTTTCCCTCAAGTGTGGTGCACTTTAGCAGCAGGGAGCGGGAATGCTTACGTCTAGCGGCACGATACGGTTTGAATTCGACTAGCTGCAGTTACAACGACCATTACTAGGTACGTCTTAAACCAAGACGAGCTTATACCTTTTCCGTTTCTTACGTGTGACCGCTACGTTACTCCTGTAACTCCTTGTCATCTCTCGGACAAGTGTGCCTTGTCCCTTTAGAGTCGGAAGCTCTGCCTCGAGCCTTTCTGCTTCCTCTGCATTCCTTGGGCTTCTAATTCTTGGAGCTCCATCTCGAGCTCCTTAGCTACAGCTGGACCTCCAGCTGCGCATTATTCAGTGAGGTCCACCATCCCCAGCTCCTGCGGCGCCATCTACGAATGTTGAAGAGCGAGGTTGACCTCGTTAGGGTGGTACTGCCAAGGCGGAGATCAGAGTTGCACCAATTTATCCGACGACTAAGGGGGCCATAATTGCAGCACATCTTGATAGCAGCGGCAACGAGCATATTTATAGATTCAAAGGTTGTCAACGTGTCTTGATAGAGATGTCACCAGAACCTAACGCATCACTTAATCGTTCCTTCTATAGCGTAGCAAGCAGTGAGCGAGGCAGCAATTCTCACAAGTGCTCGCTTTGCATTTCACGCAGGTTTAGCGAACTATAGCCAGTGTAAATCAGGCTTAGAAATACCGACTCCTAAAGTATACTCGCACATCATGTAACTAACTAGTCATTCGCCGTACCGCCTCATTTTAGGTCAATCAAGTCATGAAAGCCCCAGGAAGAATGTGGTCTATGATCCGTAGCAAATGCACCCTGTTGAGATGCCATCGCCTCGTATGAGACGCTGATACTGCTTAACCAATCATCAGCGGCCGCCGGAAATTCAGGCAAAGTTGGGTCAACGCCAGCCCTTAAACCGGACGCTGCTCGTACGAGCTTGGATGGATCTATTATTTCGTTCTGTGGCGAGCAAGGGTAGATATATCGTGTAGCATTGAGATTGTCGAGCAAATGTTGCAACGTAGGTTTACGCTGCATCGTGAGTTCCAGTAGCATGTCTCGTAACTCTGCTATAACCGCCTTGGGTTAATCAGTTTCAAATCGACGTAGAGGAGATATATTGTTGCGTAGTCTCTGAGTGTGCTTATCGCTACTATCCTCTCTACTAGGAGTATTATCCTCATGTGGAGGTGAGTTATTAGGCCGACTGCTGGACAACTGGTTAGGAGAAAATTCCTGGCGAAAGGTGGACTCCGCCTAATCTATTTGGCCATTGCTTTTCTTACGAATACCTTTGCTATAGTTATCGCCGATCTTGTCGTTATTTCTCTTACTGAGAACATCTCTGGTGTTGTTGGTTTGGATGGTGTGTTGGTTTCCTTGTCGCCTTTATCATTTTCGGGAACTTGGGTTTCTGTATCGTTATTATCGAAACCGGTCTCACAATGGCATATTGAGCCAGCCTGGTCATGCGAAGGCCTGGATAGCTTTTGTCGCTTCACCGCGAGCGGCTGCTCCAGCGAGATACTTGGCCACGGACAGTCACGTTGAAGACAATCGCAAGTCTAGGAACGCTTCGGCCTTATATATGTTGATAATATAGGAGCTCTAGTATTGGTGTCTACGTTACAGATTTCTGTATAGAGCGCTATACTATCTACTTTTGCGATTACTTCTGAGGAAGTCTGTCCGGTGGAGTAGTGCGCTTGACTGTCTACAACACAGTCGAGACTTTTAGCCTATTTATTAGTTTGCAAGCCGTCCCCTTGGGTATAGAGGCTAGATCGACTTCTAGTTATACGGCCCGTGACTTCTTCTATTGAAGGTAGGTCATCTTTAGAGTCTAAGACGTAGTCAATCGTTGTCAGGTTGTCTACAGAGGTTAGATATAGCACTTATATCAGGTAGAAGTATATAGATTTACCTCAAGTGCCCTTGCTAAATGCAGGCTCATCCTGGTCCTCAATAGTATTCTTGTCGCTTAGAGGTCCAAAAGAATGGTTATAGTAGCACTAATCTCTCTTATATTTGATATACCTGCCTGAGCCGTGCTCGTTACCAAGACCGCTATCTATATATAATACATATCAGCTTAACATGCTAGAGAAAGAGGCTACTTCCTTTAACTAGGTGTAAGTATACCTATATCTAGTAAACCGAGATATGTGGGTATCTTCGTCGTAGAGGTCAGAATGCTATCATCCTTAGGATCTGCCGTTGGCGTTTGCTTAACCTCCAGAATCTCATCAATTCCGGGTCGTTTATAAGGTATAGCCGGCGAATTTCTGCAAGCAAAAAGTCGAGCAGACTTTCGGGTTTTCTAGGGGATGCGAGGCACACCCATTCCAGCGAGCGTTAAGGGGGTAGTAAAATTATATAGTGTTAGGTTGCTATTGGCGTGAAGGGATATAGAGGGCAGATGACTTTCTTATAAGTCCTTCTAAGTTTTCTCGGTCACTAAAATCATAATCTGGCTGATGTTACGACATTTATAACTAAGGTAAAGTAAGGCGCTGCTGTAGAACTTCTTAGAATCATGGCATCAATAGGACGAGAATGCTCGAAGCCTCGTTCTGTTTACAGAGTGAGACATCTATATTAATACAAGAAGCAGCTTAAGACGCTTGAAACACAGGAAGAGTTTCGATGAGTTATAAGCTTTGCAGAACCGTCAGCCTTTAGAGGCTTAGAAATACGTAGTTCGTGTTTTGAAGCCCATGATGATAGGACGACGAGGCCTGGGTGTTTCGGCAAAATATAGCAGTCCTTGTGAGGATCTATTCTTGGTCCTTGCACTAAGGCGTATAGATCGATCGTGGAACGTGATAATGCCAAGACGTACATCGATAGGACGGGGTGTAAGACTTCTATAGAAAGGCAAAGCAATACTATAACGGAAGAGCTATTTATGGCACCTATGGATTACGCAGCATATATGGGCGGCATAACACCGTGTGTTTCGAGGGGCTCTTCTAAGGCAGATATAGATTCCATACAAGGCAGTATCGCGCTGAAGTTATTTATGGTATCCGAACGAGTTTGACACGCAGCAGCACCGTGGTCGGTGCGGAATCTATTAGATGAGATGATTGATGATTCTCCTTCCTCAATGCACCAACCTTGTCTAGCAGCACGTTAATAGGATAGCTTCTTATAGTAACTGTGGCGGCAGACAATACATATATAGAGAGTCCTCTACCCCGAATCTTCTTATCTCATTCAACAACCACAGTTTTTTAATCTTTACTACTGTACCAGCTCATAATATCAGAAAAGACTATAATCCCCTATATCCTCTAGGAGTCTCTATACAGAGGCGTTGACAAGCACTAATATCTTTGCAGCTTTGAAGTGGAAACTCGAGGTAATCTTAGCCCTGAGATTGCTCGTTGTCATTCCTCTCTACCAGAGTCTCAGAGTCCCACCTCTAAGTTCGCCACCAACCAGTGGATCTCGGCCTCTACGGTGCCTTCTAGTCCGACTGTCCCATACTTATCGAAAACGGCATCTCTATATCTATCTAATCACTACGCATGTGGTTACGACCAGGGGATAATTGAAGAGGAAGTTCTGCATTCCCGCCGTAATAATAAAAGACCCCCTAGTGAGAATCCCCAGAGCGTGTGCTTAGATAACACCGTGTAGGTTGTAGAAAGAAGAAAGCTAACGTCTGTTATCCAGGATATAAAGTTGAAGCTCATCCCTGTGATTGGGACTGGCAAGTCGATAAACTAGAGGGCATAAGGTTCTGAGATGGTGTTTGCGAAGTCCAAGTTGAATGGAAGCCAGTCACCATAAGTCTTAAAGAATTTAAGTATACACGATCCTTCTAGCATGTGATAGTCATGGTGGAAGGCACTGAGGGTTGGATGGTTGTCGACCGGTATTCCACTTAGAAGAATATTCGTGACGTGCTAAATGCTATAATCGCTGAGCTGGTCCAGCGGCTTGACATAGCATTTACAGGGTTGCTTCAGTATTAAGCAGGAAGCTAAGTTGCTGCATGTTCACCGGCCGTCAGCAAAGCTGATACCTTTTTATATATAGCTGCTTTCGTTTGATTTTGCTAGATTTTGCAAGTCCGCTTGTTTAATTTATAACTATATCATTATTTCTTGTCGTTGATTCTTTCTTGCTAGAGTATTGATCAATAATATGTTGTAAAGTCCTGAGACAGAAAAGAATTCTGGAAAAGAACAACGACGCTCTGAACAGAATTGTGTAGCAGCGTAAGCATTGTCCCCTTGGCCAGCATAGACGCTGTTCACTCTAACCACTAAATCGTAGTCACAAGTCGCGTCAGAAACAGCACGAAAAACTCATCTAGCTATAACAGTATAATAAGAGCCATCAAGCTGAAACGGAGGGCCTCCACAGGGAGAATGCCAGCCTTTTAGATTGAGAACGAGCGCCTCGGAAGCGAAAATGAGCGCCTTAAGTTGGAGATAGCCATGCTGCAGCGCTATGCCGAATTATACCACAGCGACAAAATAGCGAATACCCCAGCTACTACCCAAGAGGATCGACCCACGTTCAACAGAGATATACCAGCCGGTATATAGGCCAGGTTGCAATTGATGGCGCCCGGACCAGCTCTAGATACAGTCACTAAGCCACATTTACTAGGCTCATTCACTATAGCAGAAATCTCGTCTAATACTATAGAGCTCTCTTATAGCATAGGCTGGCGCTCTTATATTGAATCCTTTCTGATGACCTCTAGAGATAGTATCCCTTGTTGTCTGGCGATGACTCCCGAGCCGCCCACTATGTACGGACAGCATGATCAATGGCTTAAGGATTGGTGGCCATTAAGTATTCCACTAGCCAGTGATAAAAAGTTTAATGAGCCGTGAAAGACGAAGGTTGGATCTTAGTCTACTTTGTTCTAAAACTTGTTTAAACATTGGCGACTTAATAAATTGCCTTATTTACGCTCTTGTATTTCTGTTAGTATATTAACAGTTAGTTACCTTGAGTTTCATCTGTTCTCAACTGAACGTCCGCTGCTTATACTACCAAGTTTACGTGCACTTTCATGCTAGGTTAGTACTTTTAAAACCCTTCCAAAAAAGAAAACCCCCTTGCCTTATGTAAGCGGCAACCTCTGTTCACGGTACAATATTTTGAACGGGACCCAATTTAGTGTCGGCTCTGATCGCACTTCGCTAACCGGTCATCCATTCGGACTAGAATCAGGATATTTTTGTAGCCTCACACCAGTAAACATGCCCTTAAGTGTTTTATACAGAAGTGTGTGGCGAGTTCTATTCCCTTATAACGATCTAATCTAGCAGTGTCGATTAATTTTCAGAGGCATCGACTAGGGAGTTAATCTAACCTCGGTTCGTTGGCACACCTCTAAAACAGGATCGTGTAAGGAGGAGAGTATATTCACAGCCTCTTGAGGGCTTATCTCTAGTTGGAGCAAAGAAACCTTTGCTGCGCTTAATGGCCAAATGTTCTCTAAGCCCACCTTGGGATAACTTCACGGGTCGATGACTACAATATCAGCCCTTGTTTATTTTATCAATCCACAATTCGGCAGCATCCTCTCGCTTCTGCCTACCATGCCAAAGGTTATACTCCGCCTTGTTCCATGCTTTCCGTTACGGAGTCCGCCTCACAATGCCATATAGATCTCTTAATGTCAAACAACTCTAAAAAAAGTAAGGATTTTCTTTATTATCACCAACACGCAACTATATCCGTCTAAAGGCTTATAATATTACTACAATTAACGAGCTGCCGCGCCTATTCAGCCCTGTAGCCTTTAAGATAATTGTTCGTGTCTCCGTCAGTAATTTAATTAGGCCCTATCACTTTAGGTTGTTAACAGCTCTGTGTCAATTATATTTCTCAGTTAATCTATATTGCTTGCTATAGGTATAACTGGAAATGGATCTACCGACGCGGATAAAGACGATGGACAGGACCTCGCAATTTCTTACCGCTTAAAACTTTTCCGTCACAACAAGCTAATTAATCTAAAGGCTAATGATAGTCGCGAATCTATATACGATAGTAACGAGTCTAGTAAGTGCGTCCACCATCACATGAATAACTCCAAGGCGTCCATCCCTCTAAAGATCTTAATTAGCTCCGCTTGTGTTAACGTCTTCATTATATAACCTCGAGTAGATATATAGAGGCAGCTGCCACTGTTTAGAGTAGGCCGTGGGTGACTTCTATAATTCAGTTGTGAACTTTATCCACAAATAATGATATAAAAGATCACTCAATCTTGTACTAGTAGAATAAGCGGTGTACCCTAGCCGCATAATTTATAAAGTGGTTCAAGCCCTCTAGCTTCTCTGAGCAGTTAGGATGCCTACACTCGAATTCCTAATTAAATAGTCCCTACTTGATGTGGATTTTGAGATACTTCTGGACGGTGCATTTCCGCGCAAATAGACGCAATCGCTCGGCCTTTGACAGCTGGTCGTTACCTATATAGACAAGGCAGACCTGGTCCGCAAACACCGTCAGGTATAGACTTTAAATAGTATTATTATTCTCACCTATAACTGCTGTAATCACCTGCGTTTGGACTTGATCTTCCTGAATACCCGAGTTTTCGTTAGAGCCTTCATTGAAAGATCTCTGCCGCTTCCGAGCTCCGTCATCGCCGGAATCAGTTAAAATACGCTTCATGCTGAACGCGCCTTTAGCTTTACCAGGCTGACCATCTTCGAGTTGAATAGGAGTATTTTCTATCGAGGCTTTATGTCGCCGACTTTCCTGTCGGTGGCAGAGGTTGACAAGATTACGAATAAATCTAGCCCTAAGCTCTATAGCGTGGTCCTCGTCCAGCTCGTCTAACGGCTGGGACAATAATCTTATAATAGTAGCGCGCTCGTGGAGTTTATATTATATAATTACTCGAGTGATTTGCGCCGTAGCCGTTCTATTTAGCTACTTATCTATCTTAATCGTGTCGATGGAATCGTGAAAGTCCAAGATGGCTTGATCCAGTCGCTGTCTCCGCAATCTATTCATCAGGTTATTAATTTTATACTTAATCTCTTCATATCGAATGTATAGACACGACCCCCTAGCAGCGTTAATAGGGTAATACCCTCGATCAGCGATCTCCTTCTTATAAAGTTCTCGTTTTTCGCGAAGCTTTACAAGCTTTAGGTGTATATTTACCTGACGCTTCTACTTTTTATTAAGCTCTGTAGGCGCCCGCTCGTCTCATAACAGTCCTATCTATACAATAGATTGTATAAGGAGATCTTATAATAGAGTTCTAAAATAAATCGACTAGAAATTGCGCTTAATGAGATTAGGCATGTAAAACTGTTCGTAAGTGCTACCGTGATGGCCTATGGTCTGGTTTCGCTCCTCCGGAGTTAGAACGCCTAGCAGAGTTTCAGTCATTAATAGAGATAGATCTAAGGAATAGAGATACTTTTAAAGGGAGGGAGCAGCTCCGGGGGAGACCTTACTGTTTATGTTTCTACCAGATGCCCGGCAAACCTGGTAGAGTTCAAGTAGATATTCAAAACCGGCAAGACGACCCAACCACATAAAATAGTCGCGATATTTATAATATAGGAGAGCTTTGCTGTCGGATACCCGGATACTGTCAGGTGTTTTTTCAACGTTATAGAAGACAGGCTATTTCTCTATCTCCTCCTTGAATCGTAATCGAAGCACATCCTATTATAGCGGGATTTATAGATTAAAAATCTCTTTAGTAGAAGTGAAGTTCCTTCTGAAAGCATTATCTGCGAGGGCTATGCTTATAATATGCGAAAAAATGCAGAAAGCGGGTATACTTTCAAGCTGAAATATGAACTTTTTCCTATATATAACTCGAGTCAGTGAATATGTGCTATTAGACAAGGTTACTAGTTTTACTAACTGTCTGCCTTTTCCCCCAGAATTCTTGATGTGTACCAAGTTCACCATCGCGACGATTGTGGTGCTGCTAGAATCTTTCACGTCCTGAACCTTCATTATTAAGATATATTTATACAATAGCGCTTTATCACTGCCCTTCGCACTGCTACTTTCAACAAGTGCCCCTGGCCTTATAGTTATTAAGGCGCTGAGGAGGAGCAGCAGCGATATCTCTACTCGCAGCCGACTGTGGAGGGCCTTAGTATCCTTAGCCTAGTGCGCATAAATTATAACGTAAAGGTCTTGGATGTACATAGCGAGCTTGTCCTTTTCTAAAGTGTCTAGTTTATATTTCGGCGTTAGATACGTAGGGACCCACTGCTAGTAGTCAGTAATTATCTTCCGGCAGAAAGGATATATAGGCTTATCTACATCTCTAATATCAAGCTCTATTCCATTATCCATACTGTGACCCGCCAGATCTATATATACACAGCTAAGCTATTTTTAGTAAGCCTTAATTAAGCTCTCTTTCTTAATCCGAAATGATTTGACGCGCTATTTAAGGTATGTTTTGATCGTCTCCGCTTCGCATGCAGAAAGAGTTTTATTTAGATCGGCTTTAATCTTCTGACAGAAACTTGATAGGAATTATTAACAGTGAAAACTAATTAGGTTATATCCTGCGTAAACTTGCTCTTGCTAATACTCAACCTCTCTTCTGATGAGTTTTTTCGACCAGTCACTCCGTCTCGACTTGGCCTATCCTAACCCCTTATGATGAGCAATCCTCTTCAGTAGGTACTCGCCCTTAGGATCAGATTCCAACCCTACATCTAAGTCCGAGTATAAGTCTAACTCCGAATCTGACTTTGAGAGACTTGCAGGCACCGAGTCTGGGTCCGGGTCGATAAATGTCTCACTGTTGGAAATACAAGTATTACGTGAATATAGAAGCTTTATAGTTTCCTCTTTAATAGACCAGACCTATTGACGAGGTGGCCAGGAGGGCATTTTGTTTGTTCGTCGTCCGGTACAGATTGAAGGCGCTAGAGCAAGTGCCATCGAGCCCAGAGAAGACTTGGTTGACCTCTAGAATGACCCTCCCAGAAAAATAATGACTTAAAAGAGATAGAAATGTGATCAATAACAAGCAGCGAGAGTGAGGGGAAGAGTGGACGGATAATGTTCCTCAAGAATATACGGTCCCTTAGTGAGAGATTTTGGATATGCCGAAGAGCTTGCGCTATATAGGACGTGGGACGATGGGCAACCGGTCCTCTTAAATAGTAATAGCTGCCGCTATAACCTGTAGAGAGGCCACCAGGCTTTTGCTTTGACCATCATCGTGCTTATCGTGCTTATAGCTTCTTAGAAAAGCTGTCAACATCTCATTGGGCGCTTTTTGTCTTTAGTTGGCACTTTCCGGCGGCTAGGATGACCCGTCACGACAGGGATTAGAGGTGGAAAGCCAACGGGATTTAGCTTTAGGCGAGCGCCACAGCCGTAGTGCGCAGAGATCTAGGTCCGGTTCTCTAGTGAAAGGGTGACGGTGTAAATGCATCCCAAATCGGCCGCCAATGCTACTATTTCAGGACGCATTTTCACCGACTCCTAGATACTAGTAGTAATAAAGGATATTATTGCTAATTTATATACTTAAGCTAACATAATTACTAATAAAGACGATACTACTTTAAAAGCTATAG